>JALLBC010000123.1:0-13355 GCA_036939775.1 Skeletonema grethae | reverse complement strand
GCTTTTGGGGAGAATAATCGTGTCGTTCTTTCTGCTATCATAAAGTAATAATAACATAGAAATCATCTATTTACCAACACATGATCTCAATGAATCATTTGCTTCTTTTACATTTTACTCTGTTCCGTCCATCCTTGCTTCTCAGTATCTTCCACGAGAGGACAAGATCAACCGCGCTGCCGAGCCCGCTATCAAGCTGTAGCTCCTACTGCGCTATCCAACGAACACCTCTCCATGAATAAGGTTCTGAGCAACGAAATACTTCCAACATATGTGGCAAATGATCTATACTGTTCACAGACAAACTGCATTCCATCAGCAGATAACTAAACCAAAAAAAGAGACTGTTGAAAAGACGACTTCAAAGTAACATATCAAAGTCCGCTGGAAGAATCGTCGGGGCCGAGTTTTTCTCAGCTCAAATGACAACCATATCATATTTATCGTCGTCGATGAGGGCAGAGGAGCTTCTAGTGGCTCATTACACTTTGTTATGATAGTATAGAAGCACAGTAGCACTGCGCAGACGGATTGAGTATGCTGAAGCGATGGCGCAGCCTCGTAGCCGATCTCCGATCTGCGAGCAGCAGAGATCTGTGCTCGCATCGAAGATAGGTATCGCAAATCGCAACCTTGCCGTCTTCGGTCAATATTGGGAAGACACGTATCGATAACTTACAGCTTGGCCAAGAGCCTTTGCACTTGCGTGCCGGTGATTTCATACATTCTACATCTTGCAGCCTTCCCAAGTCCAAGTCCATCCTGATCCTGATGACTCATTAGATGAATGCAATACACAGCAAGAGCTACCTAAGACCTTAGCTCTCGTATCGAAGATGTTAAGAGTACTTAGCGCTAACTTCTCAACTGCAGAAGAAGCTGCATAAGCAGTGATACTGATCCATCATTGATGATTGTATCGATGATGCACTTTGCATTTTGCTCTTGCTTTGCTCTTGTGTTGGAGCTGAGATAGGTATCGCAAACTGCCGTCTGTTTTTGTCCCATCACCCGGCCGGAGTTGTACAAACACCACATGGCGACGATGGCCACCCTAGCCTTCACCTCGAGGGTGAACTCGTTGCTAAAATGTTCCTCTTCATTGCGTAATGCAATAGGAGGTAGACAATTCTCCACTAGAGCCAGTGTCAACACTGATGATAGTGATGGAGCCATCAAAAAGCACCCTCAATCCTTCGTCACAGATGAAGTTCCACTCGAAGATGGTGAACTAAGCGATCTTCCCCCTTTCTTTCATCAAAATCTACGAAGAGGTCCTTCCCCCCCATCTCATGCTAAGCATTCTCGTCATAAGAATGACGGCCGTGATGCTTACTGGCGTCCACCGTGGAAAAGTCGCGCTGACATCATTTCTGCGGAAGATTTTGCCAACAGACCCAGGGTAACTTTCTCAGAGCACTTTGCTAGTTTGCACGATGCCATGGCCACGCTAACTTGGATGACTCAAAATGAAAAGGACGGAATTTATCAAATGTATTGCGATCTGATGACTGTCATGGCGGAGAAAGGTGGAGACCCAAAGAAGGATAGTTGGGGGGTGTTGACAACAAACACATCTCACGAATACATCGTGAGGGTGATTGCTCAGCATTACAACATCACCACATCCAGAGCTGCGGGAGTGATTCAGCTGCAACATAACGAAGAACAGCTGAAGAAAGATCCAAACTTCAAAATTAGACATGATCTTCAAGCCTTTGTGGATGCTAGGGTGCGGGAGAGTCACAGAGAAGTGTATCAAAGTTACGGAGAGAAGGATCCTATGACTTTTGTGGAAGATCCGGTTGCGGGTACCGGCTTTCTTGCTAGAGAGGATGTTGGATCTGCTGCCGTAGTGGGGGCATCTGATTTGGTTGATATTGATGCATTGGTCAAGAAGGTCAAGAGGATGGAGAAAGACGAAGCAAGTTTGCGAATTAAGAATCACATTTATGTGGAGGATGTTGATGATAGAACAAGAAATGTGAAGGTTGACAAGGAGGCAAAGAGACTTGAAAAGTCGAAGAAAGCACTTGCGGGACTGTATGATTTAACAAAAGCTAGCGGTGACGGAGAAGAGCAGGAGACAACGACAATCAAAACCAAAGTACCCCCAATTCCTGAAGGTGCTTTACCTTATCCTGATAACAATGTTGGATATCAAGAAACCCCCAAAACTCGCCGGCCACGTTGGAAGTTTGCGGCCCAAATCATTAATACGCACACATTGGAAAATCCCCCAGGCTCGTCACAGCATGGTAAACGAGTAGCCAAAAGGGCCAAAGCCCGCCGTCATGGGAGAATAGTCGACGGAAACACTTTGATAGAGAAAGATGGAGAGGTTCGTGTGGCAACTGTTGCTGAGTTGGAGCAAACAAGCTGGAAACACGTCAGGAACGAAAGTGAATTCATGTTCAAGGGTGTTAAGGCTGCATGGATGAGGAGGCAACTCGAGCAGGAGGTTGGAGGTTGGGGACGACAAGAAGAGGTTTACAATGAACCGGAAGTAGAGGATGAAAGTGAAGAGGGCGAGGGCACTGCTGAAAATGAAGAAGAAGCCGAAGGCAGTGATGATACTGAAAAATAAACTATGGTATTGCATCTCAATGCTACAGTATTGCATCTCAATGCTACACCACACTGTCTTGACGAGCCTGGTATTCCGAATATTTTTTGGCGCAAGCACGGCGGACGCTTTGCCACAATTCTAATGATTTCCTTCTTAGCTCTCTGTAATGATAACGAACAGTTAAGAAGTATTTGACTGATTCAAAATCGTCTTCTAAAGTCTTCTTCTTCAATTCAAGACTCTGCATCTCCTGTTTTGCTTTTGCCAAAGCTTCTGTGGAGGAATGTATTTCATGCTGCAGCAACTTCACATCTGTTTTCAGCTTCTCTATGCAGTGAGTTTTCTCACGCTGCAGTGAAAGAATCCAAAGTATAGATTGCGCATCTTGATGAATTTGGCTCGGCAACGTGGTTTGCATCTGCTCATCATTTCTTGACACGTCAAGCTCGCTAAGCTTCTTCCCTTTCAGCAATGCCAACGATAATGGCAAGCGGCACAAGGAGTTGTTATGTAAGAGCAATGATTCTAGATGATTGCAGTTGCCGATTTCATCCCGGAGAGAAGTCAATATGTTGTCGCTGAGAGCAAGCTTTTTTAGGCTTTGTAATTGTCCTATACTTCGTGGGAGAGAAATCATCATGTTGTTGTTTGCCTGAATAAGTCGAAGATTTTGGATGGACCCTATGCTTTCAGGCAGAGCAGTGATTTTATTGGAAGCACAATGAAGCTCTTCAAGGCTTTCAAGTAAAGAGATCTCATCTGGGAGTGACTGCAATAGATTGAACGAAAGATCGAGACATACAAGGCTAGTGTAGGAAAGAACTTGAGGATCCACCACTGATAGTCCTTGATACTTTAAGTCCATCAAGGTACCTGAAGGATCAGGCTCGTAGTTGTCAATGTCTTCCATTTGATGTTGGCTTTTGATCTTACAGACGTATGAGTGTAGGAGGTGCAATTACTGGTCGAGTCGCGTGCCAGTAGGTGAATTGGATGAGATTGCTCGAATTCACTTTGATTTTAAAATCAAAATCGAATCTTACTCATTATCTGCACATTCGAAATCCACATTCACATTGGAATAATTCTGCCTGCAACATGCCTTTGTCAAGTGAATACACATGGAGCGAGACGACTGAGACCGTCACGATATCTATTCCTTTGAAGGGCGTCTCTCACAAGGCTGTGGACATCAGTACAACTTGCAACATATTGAAAGTTAACTTCAAGCCGTATCTTCTTGACTTGAATTTATTCCAAGATATTAGCGAGGACAAGAGTAAGGCTGTGTTCAAAGATGGCGTACTCAACATTTCTCTCACCAAGAAGGAATTCCAACTATGGGGACAATTGTGCTTCATTGGTTCCAAGAGTGAAATCGCTGTTCGGAGGGAAGAGTCTTTCAAACTTCGTGATGCGCGTACTCAACAGCAGAAGGAGATGACAGCCGCAAGAAAGGTAGACGAAGAAAGACTGATGCTTCGAGAACACATGGAATTGGAAGAGAAGGAGAGACGGCGGATGGATGACATCAAAGATCAAGAGAAGAAGAATGCCGAAGATGAAATGTTTGACACCTTCTCAACATTACGTGAAATCAAAAAGAGGGACTTAGTTGAAGATAAACCCTACGTGCCTCCACCTGTGCGGGAGTCGGTGCAATTATCATTTCGTCATACGCCACGATTGTTCAAGACCCCATTACGCCAATCTACGAAGAAGCGAGAAGAAGAATTCATCATCAAGAATAGATCAAAACTACGAGACAATGCATTGCTCAACGGTACAGACGTAGACGTTAGCGACGTTGATCCAATCTGGCTCACTTCCAAAGGCGACGAATTCTACCAACGCGGAGACATTGGGTCTGCTATCAATGCCTACTCTGAAGCGCTCGGTACTGACAACACAATGGTAGAGACTTTGCTAGCTCGTGCAGCTTGCTACCTAGACCTACGCGAAGCAGAGTCTTGTATAGCAGATTGCATGACTGCTCTCAAGCTGAGCGACTCTATCGAGAATCGACTCGAAAGCGACGAAGCAAAATTGTTGTTCAAGAAGAATTTGCTCTCGAGACTTGGTATGGCATATTGCTTGCGTTCAGAGCACGACAAAGCTCTAGAATTGTTTCATTCCGTCCTACAGCTCGACAAACACGACGACGACGCCCTACAAAACATTCGTTACCTCAAGACACATATGGAAGTTGTCGACCTGAAGGCCAAAGCCGACAGTCACTTCTCAAAGGGAAGTCTCGAAGAAGCGAAGAAAACTTATACCCGAGCTGAGAAACTTGGTCCACTTCACGTACAAGTGTTGATGAACCGTGCGGCCTGTAACCTGGCGTTGAAAGACTCTGCAGCCTGTTTGAGAGATTGTGATATTGCAATGAATCNTGATGGAAAGTTGTGCTCTGGCGTTGAAAGACTCTGCAGCCTGTTTGAGAGATTGTGATATTGCAATGAATCTTCTTTCTCGAGGCAAACAAAAGAGCTCTGTTTGTGCCCTCGCCAACGTTCTTCATCCCGTCAACAGCACAAAGAGAAAGTGGCAAGTGATGTTACTTTGCCGTCAAGCCGCGGCAAAACAGCTCATCGATGACTTTCGCGGAGCGTTGGATGATTTGGAAAAGGCACAAAGCATTGCCAACAACAATAATGATCCAGCGGCAACATCAATCGCAAAAGACATTGACGATCTGACAGCGAAAATGAACTCTATCCAGACTCAGCTTCCATCAAATAAATGATAGCCAAATGATTCACCATAGAAAGGGAAACAATTTCTTTCTCCGAGGATACGTCTTTCCAAAAGTTGCATTATACCATACATGAGTCCTCTCTGCAGATATTGATAAATTAGTACAAACCCATACCAACACAATCCAATGCTTGAGTTTATATATCCGAGACAATACGCAACTCTCTTCATCTTGATCTATTGTCGTTTCTGTTTGCAGTTCAATCAATATTGCCAACATGAAGTAAATCATGATTTCAGCCAGATAATGAGGGCATGATACAAACTCAAACCAGCCCCCCTTTGGGATACGATAAGAGTTGGCCCCTCCAGTACTAGAAGATTTGGCTGTCTTGTTTGATCTCAAATCGCCGAGAATGACATGGTGCCGATGTTGTTGATACTGGAAAAATAGACAGCCCATGAAGACCACGAATGATTTGACTGCATTGCTGCTGCTATCTTGTCCCAATTCGTCATGGATTGGAATGAAGACGAACGGTAAACAGAGATAGTGAATCACTCCAAGAAAGTACCCTGCAACGTGCATTCTTGACGTTGAAACCGATTTCTGGACCCACATGCATTCACAAAAGCGTCGAACCAAATGCATTAGCAATAAATACGCAGGTAGCCACTTTGTGTGATCAGTTGTTGCGTGAATGTCANCGTCGAACCAAATGCATTAGCAATAAATACGCAGGTAGCCACTTTGTGTGATCAGTTGTTGCGTGAATGTCATCACTCAAATTATTATTGCTACTGATAAAAATGGTAATTGTTGTGACGATGCTACCGACTACATAGAAATCAATGAATTTACCCTTGCTCACAGACAAATAACTGCTATGCAACAAAAAGCTCCATATCCGTCGATAGAGACTGAGGCCAACACCATCGAAGTTACTGTTGCCACGGCATTTGTCACTGGAACGCAGCCGAGTCTTTCCGTGTGAAGAGAGCGACTTCAAAGCAGGAGAAGCGGTGGATAGGAGAGCTGCAGCTGTAAGTATGATGTAGATTGGACCCACAGCATGGTGAAGTAGAAAGATGAGGTTCATAATATCATATCATTGATCTTATTTCAGCCGCAGCCAAAGCCAGCGCCTCATATAGCTCAAGAGGCATACAAGCAAGAGGCTAACAACTGAACTGAAAGTGAAAATTGCGAGTTGCGAGGCTTTTACTAGTGCTAATCGATAGAGAATTCTAACAATGTAGGTAAATCAATCTGGATACACTAGATTGAGAGCGGTCAATGAACGCTGCCGCAGGCTGCCGCTCAGTCAATGTTGAGGGTCTTTTTGAGGACAATACTGCAGTGCTACAATAATATTATACTTCCTACTGCGTTGAGATACTGCTCACGATGCTCTCCACCACCTTATGCCTGCACTTGATAGCATTGAGTTCTGTCGAAGCAGTGCGAAGGCTCCCCCACCAAGAACAAGAGCTCATTCACGGACGTCGGCTCTTCTCAATTGAGGACCACAATCATGAACCTCGGCAACAATCCTCTACACGACAACAAGCAACATCACAACATCGGCGAGTAGAAATTACAAATCCAGACGATCACCTCGTAACCGCATTACCCCTCCTCGCAGATGGTGCTCTCAAGACGCGTCATTGGGCTGGTCATCTCCCCGCATCAAAGGATCCTGATGATAAAAAGATTTTCTACTGGCTTTTTGAGCCAGGTAATACTGACAATGTTCCCCCTGAAAGTATTCCTCTCATTCTGTGGATAAATGGAGGGCCAGGATGCAGCTCCATGGACGGATTGTGGTTGGAAAATGGACCTCTGAGATTGAAAAATGATGGAAACAGTTGGATTGTCGATGTCAATGAGCATAGTTGGAACAATGCTCCTGCTTGGACGATGTATGTTGATCAGCCTGTAGGAACTGGTCTGAGCTTTACCAAAAAAGAAACATATTGCAAGAATGACTTTGAAGTGAATCGGGACTTTCACTACTTTCTAGAGGAGTTCTTTTTGTTGCACGCGGATAAATTTTTATCAGATGACAACATAAATGGTGCAAGAATGATGCGACGCTCATTTTTCTTCTCTGGAGAATCACATGCGGGGCACTATATACCAAGTATGATGGACTTTATTCTACAAAGAAATGATGGCAAACTTTTACCAGATCAAAAGAATGGGTTGGAACCGCTACGTGTCAATATACCAATTCGTGGTGCTGCGATTGGTAATGGATGGGTGGACCCGTTTCATCAGTATGCGGCAGCGGAAGCTGCATATGGAGCGGGTATCATTGGGACTGCACAAAAAGCCAATCTTGAAAATATGGAACGTACCTGCCAAGCAAAGTTAAAGTCGGGCAATTTAAAGTCAGGAGTTTGTTTCTCACTTTTGGATGATATCATAGATCAGTCTCATGGGGCAAGTGCAAAGACAGTTGTTAGTCAATATGATACACGAATGTGGGAAATGAAGGGGACGCCACGTTCTTTCCCTCTTGGTCACAAGGATGTAGAAACTTACCTGGGAGGGAGGAAATCATATAGCGAGCCACCTCTTGTTGTTGACTTTCATGAAGTGTTAAAATCTATCAATGCAATGGAGTCATTGGAAGCAGGTCTCACTTATGAGGAATGCACTGATCCGCCATACCTTGCATTATCCCACCAAGATGGTTTGGGTGTAGTCGATGAAGTTGTTCGAATCCTAGATCATGAGTCGAAGCCTCACATGATGTTTTTCAATGGAATAAATGATTTGATCTGCAATCATGTGGGTAATGAACGCCTGTTAGACCTTTTGCCGTGGAGCAAAGCATCTGAATATATAAAACAACCAAGGTATGCCTGGGACGCACCTGTCGATCCTTCGCTGAAAAACAATTATAAGAGTGGTCGTCCAGATGGGTATGTCAAGACATTTGAGAATTTGACGTACCTGAAAATCCTTGAGGCCGGGCATATGGTTCCGATGGATCAACCTAGTGTTTCTCTTTCCATGATGCAAATACTCGTCTCTGGTCAGGTAGGAACAGGATTTCTCCATTCTAGACAAAAGATAGACAGCGCAGATTCAAACCAGGAAAAGAGTTGCTCTTTGTCGGAGTGTCCTAACTGCGTACCTGAACATACGTTCACTTCATCGGTCATCTATGACAACTTATCACTCTCATACAGTGATCTTGGGGTTGTACTAGCGGCCTTTTGTTTGGGCATATTATTAACCTGTCTGTTTTTTAGACGCCAAAATACAAACAGAGCAAAGAGGGAGTTGATTGTCGCAACCGAGGAAGCTCATGATTTAGAACTGGTATCTTCATCTGAAGGGGACAACTTGTATCGTGACTCGCCCTCTCATGAAGATTCTGAATTTACATAGAGATTATATCGAGCGACTAATATAACTAAATTAATCGAAAGTGCTTATAAATTTCTCAACTACACAAATATTTGCACCACCACTTCCATAATGGCAGCCGCAACTCATGAATATCTTTCTAAGCAGTCAAGCCTGCAGAACGAGATCGCCCAGATCTCCTCTTTGCTGTAGACGATTTCTCTGATTTGACTGCCTGTACATTCGCAGGTCTATTCTCTTCGTCTCTTTCTTCATACTCCTCTGGCTCCGATTCAGAAGCTTCAGCATTCTCCTCTTCGTCAGATTCTTCCCACTCAACCTTCTTTCGTGCAACCCGTCGTGCGGCACGCTTCTTTGCCCTCGCTGCCTTCTTACTAGCGTTCACATTTTCCATTCCAGCAGCTGCGCACTCGGTGAACTTTTCTTCGAGCTCCTGCAACGTTTGCTTCGTCTCAGGCTTGGTAGCGTTCTTCTTTGCCTTCGCAATGAAGGACATGAAGTTCTTCAAGACATCTTCATCAAAAAGGGCGTCTTTGTAAAGCTTAAAGTTGTCGTTGAGACACTTGATGCCCTTTTCATTAACTTTCAATTGAGCAATGCAGTAAGCAAGATCCGCCTTTTGGTTGATAGTCGTGCATTTCGGGAATCGCAGCACCAACTTTTCGAGAAGCATTTCATTCTGACGGTCCTTCTTGATGAAGCTGAGGAGGAACTGCATTATTTCACGGAACACTTCCTGTTTGAGATCTAGCTGGCTCAATTGACTGACAATATCAGGTAGCAAGTTGTAGATTGGACTGTTCGTCCTCTTGCTAAGTTCATGGAAGAGGAGTCGAGCCATGTCACGGATTGTTGACTCATTGTCTTGCAAGCATAGAGCAATCTCGCAAACTTGACCCTTGAC
Organism: Skeletonema grethae; assembly: GCA_036939775.1. NCBI lineage: Eukaryota > Bacillariophyta > Thalassiosirophyceae > Thalassiosirales > Thalassiosiraceae > Skeletonema > Skeletonema grethae. The sequence continues at coordinate 3,800 of JALLBC010000123.1, read as the reverse complement.
CTTGACCATGTCATTCAAAATCAAGTGAGTGAGAACCATGAGTGTATGTCTGCGAACCCGAATAGATTTATCCCGGAGGCATGCGTAGATCTTGGGTGTGTATGGCTCGAGTTCATTTGGGAAGCGGAATGCCAAATCACCAAGAGCAACAACGATGTTGGCCCTGAGATCCTGGTCGTCATTTGGTGCTTTGGCTAGCACTGAAAAGAGAAGCGACAGATGCTTCTCGCAGAACGACTTCGAAATACACATGCACTTACACAAAGCAAGTGTGGCACTTTGCATGAGAACAGGTGAAGAGTAAGAACCGTCTTCATTTGCGACAACGCGCAAAAGCATAGGAGTAAACAAGCTGATGATTCCTCTGCTGACAATCTCATTTTCAGATATTTCAGCGACCTTACGCTCTGTTTCAGCTTCTGCCTGGGCGGCAATTCCAAGCTCAGCTTCAATTGCATCGTCGTCATCATCATCTTTTGACTCGGAATCTTCTGTGGCCCCCGCAGATGCTGATTCTTGCTTCTTTACGGTCTTCGCCGCATTTGCGCGACGAACAGAACTGCTGAGCACCTCTGTGTACATGAGCAGCTTCAATGCAATGTGCCCGAGAACAAAGAAGAATCTTGCAAGACGGAGAGTGCTGGCCGTACTGGAATATTCATCGGAGCAACCAAAAATAACTTGTTGGTGGCCCAAAAGGATTTCCATACTGACTTTCTCAGGTGATGGACAAATCGTGAAGATCGCATTGATGGATTGTTCGGCAGCACAAAACCATGCATTTGTGTCATCCACATTATCATCATCGCACCAATCACCACGTGCGATTGCAATAAGGCGCTCGCTGATTAGATCCAAAATGATGTATTTGGCTGATGAAGGATCAACTTTCGCCCGTGCTACACGTTGAAGAGCGCAGGCAGCAGAACGAGCAGTCTTCCAATCGTGATTCTCTTCGATATGGTCTCCTAGACCTGCATCGTAGAGATTCTGGAGACGATAGGCGCTATCAACGATATTTGGGTCAGCGCTGGCTGCCATGGAAATAACCAGCACTGCAGATGCTCTCAGCTCCCCCTTTGCCTGCGATGCAATCGCCCACAGTACAGAGAAAACATCGGGTGGAATGATTTCCTTCTTCACGAGACGTCCAAGTGCCTCCTCAATCGATGCGAGTTCACTCACGTTTGCTTCGCGAACTAGGTCTAGGAAATTTTGTGCAATCTGGTTTTCTGGCAACAGCTCTTTGCCCTCTGTTCCTGGCTCTGCAACAAATACCTCAATGAAGGCACGAAGAACTTCTTCCTGGATGTTTGCTTCGTTTGACCACATAAGAGCAAGTGCCTTCTTGGTTCCTGTCACAGCGCATGGAAGTCCAAAATGTTTTGCCCTGACAAAGAAGCGCAGTGCTTCTGTCACATCACTGGAATTTGAAGACATGAGCATCGATTGGAAAGATGCATTTGAATTTTCAAACAACTCAGTAAATGCTAGAGCTTGAGAAGCAAATTTTAGAGCTCTCACTTTTGCCAAAAATGTGCTCTCAGCCTCAGACAATGCTTCCTCTTCTTTCTTTGCTTCCGCGTCGGCAATTGCTGCGGCGAGTGCAGCGGATTCAATTTCATTTACTTCTCGCTCCCCCTGAGATTCATCATTCTTTGCTTCCTCTAGAGCTGTGTCCCTAGCTTTCAAGATTTCTTCAGGAATGTTGCACTTTAAATATGCTTCGAGTTCACGAACCTTTTCACGATAAGGTTCTGGATTGAGCATTCCCATGAAGGGGTTGTTCTCTAGTAGAGATGTGAGAAGCTGATACATTATTGCAATAATTGGTGAGAAAATTGTTTATCTTGGCGAGTGAACAAGTGACACCCTCACATATCCAACTTACCTGCATGGAATATCTGCGAACCATGACAGCCTTATCTTGCAAACGATCAATAGCAATAGCGGTAACAGGCATGATACGGTCAAGAGGGAGAGATTGCTTTTCTGTCAAATCATTGAGAACTTTGAGAGCTGCAGCCCTGGTGAAGGACGTAATGTCACACGTTCGGTCGCAAAGAATATCAAATAGAGAAGATCGGGTCTTGGCCATATTCACAACATGGCGTTCGTCTTTGCTTTCTTCATCACTTCCTTCGTGATCATCTTTGTTTTCCATCAAAGTTTGGTCTTCACGAACAAGAATGTGCCCAATTGAGTTAACAATAGCAGACCTCATAACGTAAGGCTCCGAGTCCAAGTGAGGTAGTAACAAGCTAATATTGGAAAGGACCACGCGAGGACGAACAGCTGCAAGCTCACTAATGAATGGAGCAATGTTTTTGATGCCACTAGCTTTCCCTCCAGTATCATTACTTCCCTCCGTTGTGTCAAGGCGTCCAATCTCACGGAGCAATTCGGTAGCAAGAACTTGTTCATTCACAATGCAGCATAACTCTGCCACCAAAGGTGCAATGTGATCATACGTGTGGAGAAGATCCACCAATGCGGCAACAACAGTATTCAAAAGACAAGGTGCCGAGTCCACAGTGGCAGCAATCATTTGCAACGCCGCATCTCCCGAGGAAGCCTTTCGTGCCATAACTCCAGTGGAACTTTCCAACATTTGATACGCAATCCTACAGGGAAGTCCGACGACTGCTTCGTCGACAACACCACGTCTCCACAATCTAGATTTGTGTTCTGACATGGCCAGGGAGGCGTGATGCATAGCCTCGGCACATGCCGCTCGAGAGGCTGCCACATCTTCCACATCAGCGTTTTGCCCCTTACTTTTGGATGACTTGGACTTGGATTTACCCCTTCCAGATGATGATGATGATGACGTTCCAGCGTTGAGAGACTTGCCCAATTTTTCCTTCGATTCAGTCAAGAACATGACTGTAAACAGCATGTAAATGTGACAAGCCAACGCATCACGAAAGCTCTGTGACACCACAAAGGAACTGCTGTTGGGCCCACCTCCAACACCCTCTTCTCCTCCATCATTACTTTGTTGTGCCTGCTGCGTCATGGCTGCGCCTGGATTGGCCAATGCCTCACTGAGCCCATGAACAGCATCACAAAGAGCCTTGACGAGACGTGACCGCGTAGCCGGTGCCAACGAATCTGACTTCCTCACCAGAGTATACAACGCCTGAATCCGCTCCGTATCGTTCCAAGCATCGAAATCTTCTTCTCCATCGGCCACCTCGAACAATCCTAGGCCGTTACTGATTAACGAGCGGTTGCCCGCCTCAATGAGTCGGATGAGTTTGTGGAATGATTCTGCACGGGCGGCCTCATCGTCGTCTTCAAAGTCGTTTGGATAGGGAAGGAGATTGTAGGGCGCGTTTTCAAGTTCCTGTAAGGAGGCGGGGATTGGAAACGTGGGGTTTCCGCTCATTGCCTCTGTTGTCGTTCTTCTTTGCTATTCTATTGTTATACAGAGAGTTCGTGGCTGCCTTTCTATTGGTATGTAGCGACGGTGTGGAGTTGACAGCAGAATTCACCATTGTGGCCGCGCCGTCGCTGTAGCATGAAATAGGCACCAGATACTAATTCCGACGTAGTGATCCTACGCCAAAAAGAAACGGTTTTTTTCCTTTTGGTTCGTGGGCTTTCTGTCAGAGCGTGGGCTCTTTCTGAAGTCGAAAGTCGCTGAATTGGAGGAAATCCTTGAGGAAATCGCCACCAAATCAAATCTGAGTTCTCCAAAAAGACTTGAGCTTGAGACCATGGCGAAAAATATCGCCAGTACGCAATGATCATCTATTAGTGAACTTGAACATTTACAAGTAATGCCAAGCTAAGAA
>JALLBC010000122.1:0-12652 GCA_036939775.1 Skeletonema grethae | reverse complement strand
AACGACTGTGACGGTGGATGGAACTTCTGCTACTGCGTTTGCACTGTCGGCTTCCGCTTCCGTTGTTACCTTGGGCTTGGTCTTAACTTGAGAGGCGGCGAAGAGAAGGTCAAGGCCACTGGGGGCACTAGCACTATTTGGGCCTTGTGCAAACATTGTTGGCATCTCCTTCGTAGGTTCTGATGGAATTATCGAGGGCGAGGAAGGCTGATCGCCCTCGGCGTGAGCGTTAGCGTTAGGTTCAGCCACAGTCATAGTTGAAGTTGACCCCATTGAGATGTTATGACGGGGTAGATGATTGTTTGACAAAGAAGTCACTTCTGAAGTATGAACATCTGCGTACGAGGAGATAGCACGAAGACGAAGTCGTGAAGTTCGGCTGAAACACAACATTACCAAGCGCAACCGAGAGTAAAAAGTGTACGTACGTACATAAGTAAGACTCTTCAACTTTTATCTGTCTCGGGACTCAGGTACCGTTTTATGGGACTGATAAGAACCCAAAAATTAGCTGACAAGAATGAACTATGTAGGAATTCATAGACTGTAATAACAAAGTTAAGGTTTAACCCAAAATAGGAGACTAGCCTTGCTCAGCTCGGAGTTAACCCTCTAGAGAGTTCGGGATGTGCGACTGAAGTTAAGCTGGACATGCAAATAAGACACACCTTCAAAAAGTCCATCTGAGTAAAAGCCGTTTCGTACATAGGAATTGATAATTGTTACGAAATTTAAGGCTTATCCCTAAACGTGTTCATGTCCAATTCCTGTGGACAATAGTTTGCCTCACTCAGAGTGCCGCATACCTAGAAGGCAGAATGAACAACTCTAGAAATCTATCGGGATGTGCGACTCAAACGGTAAGCGGAAGCTATTGTACATAATGCCGACACAAATACATACATTAGTAATAAGTACCTAGGTAAAAGTAGGAGTAATAAAACACGCCCTCATCAATTATCTTCAAGTATCGACATCAAAACGAATACCGCAATATAGAAGCAGTACCGAACCTGAAGCGACCCAAATACTTAGGCCCGTTCTGTCAAGAAAAAACAAGCCTCATTTTGCATGGTTCATTTTGTGTGATTTGTATGTGACGGACCAAAGGAGGGACTGTCATTAGAAAAACTAGCCGCTTCGCGGGCTAGCGCGTCCCGCTTGGTACGCACAAAAATGTAGCACGCACAAAAAATGTAGCACTCTAAAGTTGTTCCCTGCCTCCGCTTAGGTACATAAGTCCACTGCTCCTGCCAAAGAAGAAGCTGCTCGTCAAGAAGCCACTCCTCACTCCTCATGAATATGTTGCTATCCACCTCCTACCCTGAACTCGTTGCCGCTGGAAGAAAAGACGCTGCTGCTGGGCACTGGGCACCTGCATCACTATTTTTGACCAACTCCCTGAATGTGACAATGCCAAACGATTCCTGTCAGGATCCGTCGTGAATACTTCTCTAGAGTACATAGGTACTTATGTACAATACGTACTTAGCACTACTTAGGTACTCTCTGCAAAAAGTTAGAAGTATTTCATAGGATAACCCTCATGTCATCAGAAAAGAAACTCACGGTACTCGCTATAGAGAGTGACGAGTTCTTGCATGCTGTCTTTGTTCAAGAATTGGTTCTCCGACATTTTGCAATATTTATTTGATTATTTGATAATATTTATCAAGTCAGTACTTACCTCTCTCTCTCTATGTAGAGAGATATCTACAATACATGGAATGAACAGTCGGTCCATGAAAGCAAGGTTCGCATATGATAATACCATCAGAACCTACGAAGGAGATGCCAACAACGTTGGCCCCACGTGGCCTTGACCTTCTCTTCGCCGCCTCTCAAATTAAGACCAAGCCCAAGGTCATAACAGAAGCAGAAGCCGACAGTGCAATCGCAGTAGCTGAAGTTCCATCCACTGTCACAGTCGTTAGCGCTGGGACCGGAACAGGACGAGCCAGAGCTGAACCTGGCAAATCTGATGGCGAATCTGCAAACAACTGCGACGACGAGGAAGAAGACGAAGCCCCATAATCTGAACACGACGGCGAGAAGCCTGCCGATGTATCAAGACCTTTCCCTTTCCTTAAGTGCTCCAAATAATCCTCAACACGCCAGAGTACAATATGAGTCCGTCGCTCATTGGTCGGGCAGATAGAGCCTACTCCTAGCTATGTAGGTATGTAGGTAGGTACCTCTCTAGGTAGAAGTAGGTAATCTTCCCAGAAGACATCTTCTGGGAAACTCAACAGCTAGCACACCTTTACACAAACACGGAACACAATAAATGCCATGAAATCATCAACAAACAAACATCGGCACAGCTGTAACGACGAATGCTCAGATATCTTCCAAACGACAGCAGACACAATCAGCAGAGAAAAGTAAGTTTCAAAGAGGCAGAGGCTCCGATACAAATACATCCCGCACCGACAGCTCTACACAAATTACACTCACTGACTCGCTGGCAGTGGCAGTGACACTGGAGGACAAATCACTCTGGAGAACTACTCAAAGACAACATATGCAACTACTACCCTTCGCAATCAGCCCTCTAGGACTCTTTGGACCTACAATCAATCATTTCCTATACGGCATACCGCCAAATGTCAACTATAAAACACTCCACCTCAACAACATCGACAGCTCCAAATTCCCCAATGCCAATGCCTCCAACATGTCTCGACAAGCATTCTCACACAAAAACACCATCGAGCATTCTTGAAGGAGCAGATTCTATTTGGAAATCAAAGCAACAAAACTATCACTATGGAGGATCCTACAGAAGCCCCGACCCTAGCACCTACTATACAAATATTCGGGAGAACCGTATGCTCGGCAAACGGCGCGGCTGGATGGACTCTAGCTGCCACTGCCAAAGGCACTCTATGAGAGTCATAATGGCCCGATCACCAAGTCATCACTAAATGATGATCAGATTTCATATTTACTTTACAGCACAGATGGCAATGCTACTTCCCATAGAAGCAGTTCCCCATCGACCCCCTCAGAATCATCCCAACCATGCTATCTACAGCTACGATACAGCTTATTTTTTTGAATCCAATGCCAGTACGATGTAGTTACACGTAGCACAAAAATAACCTAAGACCCATTCAATAATAGATAATCCATAATCCTATGGTATGAAAGATCAATAGCAACCATGGTCGAAGATAACGCCGTTGACGCCAATGATAATGATGATGATGATGATGACGATGACGACATCCACGGTGACGAAAATCCGAATAATCACCAAGGAGTGCATGCAGCAGCAGCAGCTCATGAAATTCCCACTTCGGATCATGAAGATCAAAGCTCCTCCTCATCTTTCCCACACAACAACTCTGACTATGCACATGATCCTAACCACCGCCACCAACTAATGAACCCTATCGATAACATGCATCACATGGGCGGACCAGCATTTTCATCACCACCCTCCTTCTACAGCCATCCTCATTTTCCACCACCGCCGCCCATGATATTACCGCCCATTCCACCACCGCCCGAAAGCAGTGGCAGCAGCAGCAACGAACAACAACTCGACTTTACACGTCAATATTACGAGGCACGAATGAGGGAACACGCCATGCAATATGCCAATGCTGCTGCTGGGGCTGCTTGGGCTGCTGCACGGATGGCGAGTAGTTTTAGTATGCAGCATACTAACAATGGAGGAAGCTATGTCCCTGCGAATGGTTCGACTAATAATGACATGTTAATGATGAATAACATGATGCATCCTTCGCAATTTCATCCCGAGTATCATCAATTGTATGATCCACAGTCACAACAACCACCACCACAGCAACAGAGGCGGAAATTATGGAAGCCGCCCAAACAACAACAAGATAACAAGTCAAAAAAGAGCAAAAATTATGAAAATACTACAACTGCAGAAGAATCGGGAGAACGAATAATGAAACAACCATCCAAAAAACGTGATAGTGGGAATGATTCCGTTTCCTCCCTTGGTAGTAGTAATAACAATAGACAGCATAATGCTCGATTCAAAAAGAAGAAGGGTAAGAAGAATCAACGCCGTCGGTTCAATGACGATAATGATCACGATGAATCTATTGCTGCAGCAACATCATCTGGTAGTACGGACTATCATCGACACGATGGAAATGACAGTGATGTGTATAACTGCAAACAATGCCATAAGCGTGGATTGCAACATCAACAACAACACACATCCAAAAGTTCCTTCTCTTCCATGGGCAGTAGTGGCGCTCCTACAAATAATAACAACAATAATGGCAATCGAAAAAAGAAGAAGAATCGATCCAGCAACAGCAGCAGCAACAACAGCAATTCGATGAATAATCATTCCATTCAAGGGATCTTTCTGGGTGGACTTATTGGTAAAACTGCTGTGAGTGCATTGCATGAACTTTGTCATAAGTATCGTTGGGAGAAGCCGGTGTATACTTTGATTGAGAATGTTGGTGGTGGTAATGGTGGTAGTAGTAATGCTAGTAATGGTGGTGGTGAAGGTGCAGATGAGACAAATGATACAACGAGCAATAGCGCGAGCAACAGAAGCAACAACAACAACAACCACCACCCCCACGAATTCGTCCTAGCAGTCCACGTGAACAAAATCGAATTGGGACGTGGACGAGGTGATTCCAAAACGGCCGCAAAGCAGGATGGATCACGTAAGGCACTTGCAGCATTGGTTCCAGGTGTGGTGTTTGATCCCAATGGTATTTTGTTGGATGTGGGTGGTGGTGGTGGTGGTGGAGCAGGTAGAAGTGGTGGTGGTGGAGGGGGAAGAAGAGGGAATGGTGATCATGGTCGATTGATTCAATCGTCGTCCATTACATCAATGGAAGAATTGGGACCACATCTAGCAAGTCAATTAGCCATTGGGGGTGGTGATACTGCCGAGAATGCAGTTGGTGTACAACATCTACTACGATCGTCGAGACCATCCTCGCCGGATCACAGTGAAACATCCTCCATTAGTACTTCTGTATCCATGACGAAAATGACTCGTGTTGGGAGTATCTCCGGTATCATTGACAATGTCGGCATTGGTGAGGTAGGCGGCGGTGTCCTATCCGTAGGAGGTGGTCCAGTTGTTGGGATCATAGGTGCTCGTTCTTCATCTGGTAATATTTACCCCTGTGCTTCCACAACAAGTGGAGTGAGTAGTGCGAGTGAAGTGGAAGATGGGGAAGATGAAAATGCCTATTATGCCTCGAGAGGGGCAAGTGTTTGTAGTACATTGTTGCAAGCAATGTGGCAGATTGATGATCGTATTCGACAACCTCCATCGTATTCGTTTGATGTTTCTCCAATAACTGCTGCTGCTGCTGCAAAGGAGAGTAGTGGGATTGAACAACCCAACAAGAGACGAAAGTCGGGTGGTGGGCCGTCATCCGAGCGTAAGAAGCCTGCTGCACATCGAGGCACGTTTCAATGTACGGCAACATTGAACCTCTACTTTCGAATGGATGAGGAAGGTAAGGAATACTCCCCATCATCTCTTATGGAATCTTGGGAGTCTCCATTGGAGTACTTGCAAACCAGGGATAAAACATTTTCTTCGTCCTATTATGGCAACGTTGTCTCTTCGCAGCAGGAGAGTCGCAAGCGAAAGGATAGCTTTGCATCACAGGCCACGCCATCTCCAGATCGGCGACTACTAAAAGGTTCTTCTCTAAATGATGATGAACCAGATAATTCTGCATCAAAGCGGCAAAAGTTAGACGAATTCATGAAGCACACATTGGAAAGTAAAGCCACTGGTGTGACAAAGCGAGAGTCCAAGCACAAGGCGTCGGCTAAATTGCTCACGTTACTATTCCCCGAATGCTCAAGTCTGGTGGAGGTGAAGGCGGCAGCGGAAGCGGCACGAGAATGTTATGCAGCTACCAAGGCAATGACGAGTCAAACCAAACGTGCCAAGCTGAGTGACAAGGCGTCGCCGGAGAGGAGAGGCCTAACAGCATCGGAACGATCAGGCGATCTTCTCGCCAAATCGGACAGTTTTGTAAGTGTGGCTGGACTTTCTCTCTCGGAGGAGCCTGTAGAGGAATCAAAACGAATCAAATGGTGTGACTCTGCCAAGACTGACTCAATTGCAGGACTAGAAGATGCTAGTTTTGAATGTGAAGTGGACACTGCTCTTAAATGTCTTCGAGATCAAGAGGAAGAACCTTCCGATGATGTTGGGAGAATCGTCTTGTGTCGGGCACAACCGGATGATGCCGAATTTATTTATGCACTCTTGAATAAAGCATATGAATCAAAATGCTCTGGAGAAGTTGTGAATGTCCATGCAGCAGAAGATGTCACAAATTCAATTTACGGCAGCGATAGCATCTTTCTGCTGCTGTCTCGTGCAGTGTCATCTCATGAACCTCTTGGATGTGCCATCTTGACATTAGTAAGTTCTTCCGTGGAGGGAGGACGATCACTTGTTCTTCAAAATATTGGTCATGAAGAGCATCTGCCGAGGGAGAGGTTCATCGAATGTCTTGAGGCATTTGCTTCAAAGCTAGACACGAATTTGGACACGAGTAGCATCTTCAATGATGTACGACTGATATCACCTGACGAGATTAGAAAATGTTTAATCCAATCGAACAAGCCAAATAATAGCACTTCTTCACCTTCATCATATCAAGGCGAAGAAGTAATCGGCATGAATATGAAAGGCAATTCATCACACAGCCTGCTACAATCAGTGAAGGAAGAAGACAGCGAAGACGCTGATGATGGTAGCGATGGCGATAACATCATCATGGAGAAAGAAGTGGGCAAGGCACATCATGATCCCGAAGTCGGCGGAAAGAGGCCATTGAGAAGTAAACGAAGGAGGGTTCCCATGGAAGGAGAGAGATACACAATCAACAAAAGCACCAAGTCGTCGGTTGGATGATCTCTATTTGCCCCGTTCTTTAATGATTGGGACAAGTTTGTAATTATCTCGTCGATTATATCCAGACATGTCAACAAGAGCTAAAATTGATCACTTGTGTCATCAACACTGTAAATTACCAATCATCTCCACCATTCGGCTTGTGCTCAACATCATACATATTATTTCTACTCTTCACGACAACGACACCATCATCATCTTTTTGCAACACTCCATTATTATCATTGTTACTCTCATCACTACTCACTCCCTTCAACTCCAATATTCGTTTGATATCATATGATTGTCCAGTTTTGAGCAGCACACTCAACAATTTAAATTTTGCACGAATACGTTGTATTGATGTGGATATGTCCAGTTTTGCTTCTAACGGTTGATTATTTTCAGTAGCCACATCATCATCATCGTTATTATCATCGTCTAGATTATCTAAAAGATGCTGAGGAGGAGGAAAATCCTCTATCAGTGTAACTATATCCCTTGCCAATGTTGAACACCGATCCAATCTAGAGGTCGTTCTGTTGGATGATGATGATGATGATTTGTTCTGTGCAAATTGTTGCGTATGGCCGCCGTTCTTATTTCCATCACCGTTGTCGATATTAGATGATTGTAGCTCATCATTCCGCAGTCGTATTGCACGTTGCTGCTGTAATTTCAAGCCATTCAAAAGCTCAGAACAAAAATTGAACACATACCCCAATTCCAAACCAACCTCCCACCCCTTCGTTCGACCAATACTTCGTCCCTCATTGAAACTCGCTGTACGTCCGGCAATTCGACCGGCTTCTTTGGAGGATTGAGATATTTCATGAGAGGGATCGAGGAGTGAGAGTGAGGAGAATGGATCGTCGATGATGGTGGTGGCAGCGGAGGAGGAGGGGGAGATTGGCTGTGTCCTTTTGTTCTTCTCTATGAATTCATTATGATGATCGTTCATTATTGTAGATTAATTGTCTTATGCTGCTGCTATCGATCTCGTGGAAGAGCATTCAACAAGGGTGATGTATCGTGGGGACCACAATAGCAAGTGGCTTACATACTCCTTACTCGCTGGCTAGTTGTAGCTGGCGACTGGCGAGTGTAGTTAGTGCGTGCTGTGCGTGTGCAAAGAGATATGAGACACATCTCTCAAAAGTTCCAAGAAAATCCATCAATCATGATTTCTCAACAACTGGAAAAAGCACGGTATCAACTTGCTGATCTTGCTTCCATCACCTGTACAGGCCCTAATCATCAGTGGCCAAAGCAAGGGCACAATATCAAAGAGCTGTCAGACAATGAAGAGCAGCTCGAGCTACTGATTGAATCGAAGCGGGTGGCTGCTGTCGTCCGTCTTCAACTTCAAGATGACCGCCCTTGGTCACCCTTGTGCAAAGGAAGTGTTGGGCGAGGCTTATGACAGGATAAGAGACATCATTACATACTTAAAGCTTGCTACCCCTGTTTGTGATTTGCTGGGAATTTTGTTATGGCAAATATTTCGAAGAACAACAGAAGAAAAGACGCCGCTTTTTCTGCCTTTCAAATATCGAAAGCATTGTGTGAGCTGGTTGTCAACAGTATGAAGGGATCTTGGAAATTCCTGTGCATAGTCCCATCCCAAAATCTTTATTCTGGGCTCTCAAAGTGCTAAAGGTACAATACCTACTTCTATCTTACATTTTTTGGCCCCGCCCCAGCCCTCTATCTAACTGTTCTTCCTGTTTTCACTCACATTTCTTCAAGGCTTACTTAATTAGTAGCCTACTTTATTGCCGGTTGATGGGATGAGTAACGCTTCAGCCTACCTACCAGAGACTTTATTGCCAGGTTCAAACGCTTCAAATAGGCCTTCATTTCTCATCCACGAAAGAAAGACCCTGATTTTAGTATATAGTTATCCTCAAATTATTTCAGCTAAGTTAGTAGAGAGAAGGTTTTTTGTACATAAGTACTTATGTAAAAGCCTCTCGTTATTTCAATACGCAGTAGGACTCGAGGAATTGAATGGAATACCGTAAAAGACATTTCGAATCTAGTTAATTTTGCAAAATTAAAGTAAATGAATTCTAGAGAATGAAATTTGCATTCCTTAGTTCGCACATGCGTAGGAAATACTACTTCACAATCTTGTGTCGGTATGTATTACATATACTCTTTTGTTGGCGTGTTTGATACTTAAAATGTAGCGCTTTCGTGATGTATTTGTGATGTGCACTAAATGTGAATCATGAATGGTTCGCATCATTCCAGCATAACTTAATCGCTTGAATAAGTAGTGATGGGTCGTACTTACGGACTGACGTACTTTAAAATTTCTGTTATATACATACACGGACGCCAGTTTATTCGCACTTTCGTTGGTGTTGGTAGATATACAATTTTGAGGAGGTAAACACACAATGAGCTAGGTAGCGTCATATTTTGAACTAGATCGCGTTCATTCATATTGGCCACGCTGGCGCTGCCAACAAGAACATCGCAAAGCAAGCAAAAGCAAAAGGCCTGGCCTCCTCTAAAAGAGACATTTTTGATGAGGAACTCTCTCCGCTCACGACAACAACATTTCTCTCTCATGAAACTAAGTAGAAGATGACGGAGCAGCATACTATCTCCTTTACTTCCAATGAAGAGATGGTTGAAAGTCTCTTCATCAATGGATTTCCTCCGACTCCGAGTTTTTCACCACTGTCGTCACCCAAACGAAACCAGCCGACGCATGCAAAGTATGGCGATCATGAAATCCCAGTGGATGGGATGTGCTTCTCCTCTGTGTCTTTTGATTGGAATGTAGGTGTAGCTGAAGAAGAAGCCCAACCCACAGTAGCCCATTTCTCACTGCAACAGTCAGCAAACCGCTCAGAAGATACTCAACCTCAACCTGTCATCCCTTCCTATGACTATGATGCATGCTCTCCTGCTGCATCTTCTTCGTCTTCGTGTCATTGGGAGATACAGCAGCCTTTCACGGTGCAGCGAACTTATCCTTCGTACTGGTACTCGGCACAGCCTTCGCCTAATGCATCCAAGAGCAAGAGCCCTCGTGAATTTCTTTCTGCTTCTGCTGTACAACAATCCACATGCAGCACACCAACGAGCAATGATAAGGCTCATCTCCCATGCAATGGCACTGACACTGATCCAACTCTGAACACCCCTGACAACGAGTCCGCCAAATACTATTCAGATTCAGAGATGCTTCAGGCCGCAGCGGATCGCGTCTTCGAGCAGCAGCAACAACTTTCAGCTACAGCGTGCGTACCAGATGCTGAAGCTGAAGCAGTAGAGCTTTACTCTGTCGATGGGGCTTCGCCTGCTCCTCAGAGGAGTAACATTGCGTGTGGCCCTTCTAAGTTCGAGGTCTTCTACGATAAGCAACCTGATCAGGAGGAGGTGCAAAGTGTTGAATCTGGTTCTCTGTTGAAAGAAGATGTGCTAGTGCTAGACGTCAACCTTGATGCCATTAGTGATGCCGGACGCAGTAAAGATCAAGACTCTCTTCGAGATCAAGATCATCATCGTACTGGGCTTTCAATACCCTCTGATCAAACGTTTTTGGACCCTGTACAAAACTTTCTTCGATCTTCGTGTTTGGAAGTGTTTGTTTGCGGAAAGAAGCACAACCATTCGGGTTCGGGTTCTGGAGGACCTGGACGTGGAGCCAAGCCTCATAAAGAGGGTCAGATTGGCTTCAGATGTGTTTATTGTAAGAACATTCCTAACAGGAAAAGAGCCAATCAGGCTGTATCGTACCCTTCGAAGACGCTACGTATCTTCGAGTCTGTGAGGAATTATCAACGAACTCACTTCGAGGCTTGTGAATACATTCCTGCGGAGCTCAAAATGATGCATAGAGAGTTGGTGTCAGACAAACCTGCCAGGAAGGTCCAACTAAAGTACATCAAGGCCTACTATGCCGAAGCAGCTTGTGAGATTGGCATGGTAGAGACACCCAATGGTCTCTTCTTTGGTGCACCTCCCAATACAAGTGGAAGGCCCTCAGAGAAGCTTCGAGCAATCATGAGCCTTGCAGAAAATCCATCCGCACTCAAAGATCGACAACTGCAGGAACTCCTCTTTCCAAAGGTGGATGAACGAGTGGGGAATGCAAAGTTTTCTCATATTGCCTCGGCAAAGACCCGCCAAGTGATCAACAATTGTCGACGGGAAAAGGCAGCCTTTGTGTATCCATCCGATTTTCCCACTATTAGCGACTTCCGCTTCGTCCTATACCATCAGTTTGCTCCATGTAGACCATCTACCACAGCACTGATACGACGTAAGATCAAGCCTGAAAACTTGAACACCCTGTCAGGCCTCTGTTGCAAACACTGCGCCAAGGCTCATCCGGGGGAAGAGGAAGAGCATAGTGCGCTGTTCTCCCCACTTGATTTGGAGTCGCTTCAAGACTCTGCTTTCTTCTATAACTTGACGTGTCACATGATGGTTACTTGCCGTCATGTCCCACTTGAAACCAAGGAAGCGTTGGAAGAATTACAGGATTTAGCTGCAGAACACGGAGTTATTACGAAGAGAGGGGCCAAAAAGATGTTCTTGAAGAAACTTTGGAATAGAATGTCAAATTACTACAAGGCTTATTAAGATTAAGAGAGGGGTGCTGTTAAGTTTGGTGATTTGAGCAATGAAGAGTGGCTACAATACTAATACTAGTACTCTGAGCAAAATGAAGATGAAGACGTGACTGCAATAATGAGTGTACCCTTCTTAGAAAATTAGGCCAAAGTGTTAAAGTAATTTTAGATTAGGATAAAGTAGGAGACAAACACAAGCTTCCTTCGGATATACAAAAGAAATATCAATTGGTTTCTGTTTCTTTTCTCAGTTCTAATTGCTATTTCTCTCATCGTAAATCCAACTCCATCAACCCATCTATCTTATCTATCTGCACAACGATTGATTCCTTTAATAATAACACACATATTCTGAAAATCATCATCCTCAGCATCTTGCATCTTTTCATCAAAGCCAAAGCTTGCATCGACATCATTCGGCGAAACGGGGACGCAAGCAACACATCCACACGTTTGACAAAAGAAATGTCTGGCAAGAGGGCTCATATTTCTTCAAGGCTTATTAGTACCTACTTAGCCTACTTTATTGCCGGTTGATGGGATGAGTAACGCTTCAGCCTACCTACCTAGAGTACTTCTTTATTGCCAGGTTCAAACGCTTCAAATTCAAATAAAACCTTCATTTCTCATCCACGAAAGAAAGACCCTGATTTATCCTCATTGCGCTCCCACCTGAGAAGACTTAACAGCTTTCCGGGTATGGTCTCACATGTGAGACCATTTGCTCAATAGGCTTCGTTCTGGTCCCATATCTTGGCGATGGCGATGGCGAGATATACTTCAGACAACGTTTGGCGGTGATTCTGAAAGCTGAAGTCAAGCTCTTTAACGCTATGTACCCGAGAGTGGCGGGAGCCAAAAAAAAATTTACTAACAAAAGTGCTAACAAACATGGCGTCCGAAAAACTCACTATTGGCACATTGAGCGCCAGCTCGCTAAGTATTGCGATCGATTCAGCATGTCTTCTTCTATCAGAAAATAATCAATCTATAGTTTATACTTACAATATTGGCATCAGCCTAATCAGTTTCCTACCTCACCAAAATTGGCCATATTTGCATATTTACCAGGGATATGAAAGTAGCAAACTTTGGTGTAATAGTGTTCCATGATGCAAAAGGCTATAAACCGAGGTCAAAACACCATTGAACTACAAATTTAATGTAGTTTCCGAGT
>JALLBC010000121.1:0-12824 GCA_036939775.1 Skeletonema grethae | reverse complement strand
ATTAGATACTGAGGATGGTCTTCTGCAACGGTTGTCAATATAGCTTTAATTCTGCTATTGTACAACTCCCTCGAGGATTCATACATTCTTCACTTTACCATTCCTGGACCTAGATCTACCAACTCTACGAGGGCCAGCAAGATAGCTGTGGAAATGGGATATACATACAATGCAAGCTACCACACATCCAATAAGAACTCCGAAAATTGCAGGCCCAAACATGCCAAGCAGAAAGTCGACATATTTCATCCCTGTGTGAAACAGAGTCAGCAATATTCTTCGTTGGGCAGATGTATTATTGTTCCACAGTAGCTTTGACTTTGTCTGGACGCTGGCCCATATTCTCAGGTCATCTAAGGCCAAGAAGCCATAGTAATTGTAAAAGAGAGCGGCACTCTGCGCAAGTTGATAATCGATGTACAGAAAAGAAGCAACTGGTTCTGTTTCAATTCTTTCCAACAATTGTTTGTAAAGCTCATCTTCGCCAGGTAAACATTGGAATGTAGAAATACAGTGGATGATACCAAACCTAACGGGTGGGTCAAAGCCTTGGGTCCATTTGCTCCAATTCTTCAGCAGATACAAGCAGATGCCGGCAGCGTTTTGACTCTTCATGACAATCAAAGGTCCGCTCAGCAGTAGTTGACGAAAGTTGTCAGGGGTCACAAACAAAATACCATCCGGGAAAGGCGTTTCATACATTTCTAGCATGTCGAACGTAGATTCGCACACAGTAGCCTTAGCTAAAGTCGTTTCTTCGTCACGACGAACGGCAGAGGAATACCGATGGTAATTTTGCTGGATGAGTGGATATTGACGCCTTGCTTCTTTGCAAGATGCAGAGAAGACGTTATCAGTCTGATCGTCATCATTGCCATGATGTTCTTTTTTCCACAAGCGGCAAAATTGATTGAGCTCTTCTACTGATTGCATGGTCAAATCATTCGATGCAACCATCAACGATTGATCAAGTGTGGTAGCGGCATGAGGAAATCCTCTAGGGATGTACAATATTTCTCCCGGCTCTAGAATGCCTTCATATATTGTCACATCCAATGTTTGTAACAAGCTATTATCTGTAGACCACGTCTCGAATGGACTAATCACAGAGCTCATCACCCAAGTACTGCCATCTTTCCCGTTAAGTTTCAAGCCATCTTTCCCGATGTGTTCATAAACACGTTCAAAATCTGAGCTTGTCATTACTCTCCACAGTTTTCTCCCCACACACATGGAAGCAACAAATGCAGAATGCATTGCATCTATGTGTAGATCTGTTTGAAACCCCCCTTCGGCTAGATACATGTTGAAAAATGGAAGTCTGGGACAATATCTCTCCCATCCCGTGTTGTTACTGTTGTGACTCATTATTTCTGCTTCTGTACTCCTACTTTTAATGTCATCCAAATGCCTCCAAAGGAAATGTGAAACAAAAATGTTGACAAAGTGTGGTGGTATACGAACTTGACGTGGTAATGTAGGACAAATTTCTGCCATTGGTAGATCGAACATGAATCGCAATGTGTTATCATCGGATGTGCCCATGGTTTGTACAAACGTCTCAAAATTGACTCTTTGATCTTTCTCTCCTGCAACCAACCCAGCCCAATGTGCTGTAATGTTAGACTCCCCGTTATCAACTGATTCATACTTGGTGTGCACAAAGTTTTGTGGAATTTGACCTTTGCAATATTGATGAATGTTGTTGAAATCTAGATTAGCCGGACACGCTGTAGTTTTTTGAATTATGAGTGGTAGCTTGTCATTGACACTGCATCGAACTCGTCTACAGTGATATCTTCAACGTTATGTTTCGGTAGCTGTTTGATTGTCAACGTGCTGCATGGCAAGAAGAGCAAAAGCAGCAGGAACTGGATTATGGTGATGTTGTAGTAGAAGGGCATACTTATTATCTTCTGAGTGTGTGAACACCCCCTCCTCTGTCTCTATCATTATCGGCTGCCTTCATGAATAGTTTTGCTGTTTTCAGGGAATCTTTTCACTTAGGTACACGCCCTTCAATGGTCTCATAGTCCGAACCAGAATGCAGACCTCCTAGATACTACTTCTTGTCCTCGTTGGCTTGGTTTTTGGTTTCACTCAAATCAAATAATAGGGTGTCCGGAAGAAGCAGATAGAAAATTCAGGGTATATTAGGGTAAAGACTCGATGTTTTTAAGGTACAGACTAGTTTTAGACTGGTACGCTGACACTTCTGCCTATTCTGCCTCAACGACGATGGTATTGTAGTAGTGCCACGCATCGTATCAAACAGCACCACCCAACCTGCCGTACCTTCACCAGCAATAGAGATCAGCCATGTCGTCAAAGCTTAACTGCCTATTTCTTTTGATTGCAGCAGCGGCGCAAATGCCACTCTGTTGTTCCTTCCTATCGCCATCATCTTCAATGAATCGCAAGCTTCCTCGGCAGTCGCAACTAGCGGCATCTTCCTCCTCCAACAATATCGATGATTCTACGATTTCATGTCAGCAACGACGTACATTTCTCGGTAAACCTTTGATTTTCACCGTTGGAACTATCTTGTCTACAACACTTGATAACAAGAGAGCACTTGCCGCAGATGGGCAGCTAGCTGTGCTACTCGATCAGATTAAGGAAGGGAGTAAACAACTGGAGGCTGTCCCAGATTTGATAAAGGCGGAGCAGTGGGATGGAGGTGTGTAATGATATTATTTGCAAATATGATATTCTGAAACGTGCTGTACGCTGTACTCAATGTCAAACTCACCACATAATCAAATCTTCATGTCGCCACAATTGTTATCCCTTTTCTTCACTGTACTTGAACTTACAGTTAGAGCAATCTTGATCAAACCACCCTTATCCAATATGTGGACTAGTGGAGGCGCAAACAAACTTTTAAACAAATATGCCGATGCAATTGGAAATGAGTTGCCAGATGGGGATGAAATTGCTGCATTAGAACTTAGAGAAGATCTTATTTCTCATCTCAGATATCTCGATATGGCTGTTTATAACAATGTGTTCAATCCGATAGGCAGTGAAGGTACGACTGGTGCGACGAAGGAGCTAATAAGATCTTACTACGAGGACCCCATCAATGAATGGAAAGCCTCAAAGAAAGCAATTGATGATTTGATTGGACTCGCGTCACAGTAAGGAGTATTTTGTAAACATCTGAAACAAGCTGCATCCAGTATTGTAAGTTACAAATCATGTTACTGCGAGTAGTAATGGCTTTACCCAAATAGATTGTTCTCGGCCACTCCGCTCACACTTTCCGAGATGAGCACACCAGATGCGAAACAATCATTAATGACATCGAGACTCTCCGTTGACTGAAAGATGAATGCATTGCCTTCCCATGCCCACGTCACAGGCCTAATATCAACAACACAGCCATCCAAACCGCGAAGAACGAATAAGTCGCTATCGTAGGTATTAGGATCGTTGCTAACAGCAGTCGGCTCTAGCATACACTTGAATCGGTCAGGATGATTGCTCGGGTTGACTTGAGAGATGCAAGGCGTGTTATCACGTAGGAGTTGGATGTTGTCAGGAAATTTTGTCCTGCGTTCTGACAGAACAACCCCGGCAGCAAAAAAATCGTTGATTGCTTCTAGACTCTCCGTGGACTGAAAGATGAAAGCATTGCCCTCCCACGCCCACGTTACAGGCCTGATGTGTAGAATGCAGTCGCTCCCACCAAAGTCTCTCCCACCAACAAGAACGACTGGATCGTTATCATAGGTACCAGGCTCACTGCTAACTTTAGTCGGCTCGATCATGCATTTGAATCGGTCAGGATGATTGCTCGGGTTGACTTGGGAGATGCAAGGCGTGCTAGTACGTTGGAGCACGACGCCGTCTGGAATAGTCGGCTTGAAGGTTGGACTCAAAGTTGTAGCCACAATAGTAGGCTTGTTGGTGGGTGCAGAAGAGGGTGCTTCACTTGGCGTTGCAGAAGGAATATTGGTGGGTGCAGAAGAGGGTCCTTCACTTGATGTTGCAGAAGGAGTATCCGTGGGTGCAGAGGAGGGTACTGTACTAGGTGTGACGGATGGACTGTCGGTGGGGCTCGATACGGGGAAAGAGGTTGGGCTATCGGTGTCTGCTCCCACCTCAGAGAGAAGAACCCCAGCAGCAAAACAATAGTTGATAGCTTCGAGGCTTGCGGTGGATTCAAAAATGAATGCAGTTCCAGCCCAAGACCATGTGACTGGGCTGACGAAAAGGATGCAACCATCTTTCCCCTGAAGTCCAAATGGTGCATTGCCGTAGGAATTAGGCTCACTGTTAACAACATTTGGCTCGATCGTGCATTTGAATCGGTCAGGATGGCTCGGGTGTGACTGAAAGATACAAGGCACATCGTCTCGGAGAAGCACAACGTCTCTTGGCACGACGGTGTAAACTGTGGGCGCGTGTGAGGTTGTTGGACTTGAAGATGGCGAAAGACTCATTGAAGGGGCCATCGTTGAATCGCAAGTGACATCATCTTGTGAACTAGAACTAGAACTAGAACTAGAACCATCAAAAATTGACACAAGGACTGAAGCGTAGTCAGGCTCTTGACGAATTTGCGTAGGTCCAAAGAGTTGAACTTCGGCCAATGAAAGTACCATGTAACCAAGCAACTGCAAGTGAAGCGCGAGGAAGGTGAGTAAAACAGATCTCGAATCTGACGACATCGAACTTCTAATGATATACTCACTTGAATCTTGACCCTCTTCACATTGTAGCTTTCTCCCAAACGTACTTCTTTAATATCTTCAGCTGCTCCCAGGTTTTGACGGTAGACACGTTCTCCTTCGTCATTGTAAAGCTCCAAAATTGCATTGCTGAGGCGGCTTCCGCAGCAGTCGTTACGATTGAAGATGCGAACATGCTGGACAATTTGGGCTTTTACCAAGGACAGTTCCCACCATGGGTTATAGTCATCGCCATCTGTATGTGTGACGGAACCACCGAGCCAGTGCTGATCTAGGTTGCCATCAATAGCGCGACTTGCTGTAGACACGACAAAGTTAGCAACAGTACCTGGATGGAATGAATGAAAAATCTCACAGACAAGTGACGCTTACCTTCTGCTCCTCCGGCCGTAGTCATGGCCGTAGTAGACTGAGTCGCATTTCCACCAGTCACGTCGATCTGAGGGCCTGTGACGACAGGTGCAAAAACGACATCGCATACCTCTACCGCGATATCAAAGTCAGTATACATCTCGATTCGGTTGAACTCGGCACGTCTGTTGTTTTCATCGGTTGTCAAGTGAGCTAGAACCCTACTTTTCTCTCTCCTGAATAAGAGTGATGTGAGTGTTTGAGTTTGAACAAAGTGACAAAACGAGCAATATGGGAGCGACTTACTCTCCCCACTGCTGGACGATCACAACTTCGTTTGCAAATTCTTTGACACCAGCATTGACCCCCTTTTTTCGATTGAAAAGCATAAAAAGTCCGGTGGTAATCTGGGCGACAAATGAATGTCCTTCGCCGAAGACTCCTTTCAAGAAGTCCTCATGCCCTACAAGTTGTACCTTGCCCCATTGCCCAGGGGTGTTTAAATGACCCAAATGTACGTGTCCCTCAGTGTACCAGCCAGTATACCAGCTCTTTTAAGAAGTACAGAATATGTTAGCCAACGATGGCGCCTATTGGAACAAAGTTAATTGCATGAACGTACCTTCGCAGCATTGAAACACATCTGCTGTGCACCAGCGCAGCAGCCCATCAAGCATGAGTTATCATCGTCGTCTCCTTCGTTCGGAATACCTGAGTGATGGAATCCAAGCCTGTGAGAGGGCGAAAAAATGTTTGTTAGGTTCGACTTAAGGAATCGAAGATGAACAAAGTGCGAAATTATTCGTTGACTTACGTATGACCTTTACACACGTGCCGATCAAATGAACATTGCGGAAAAGATGAGACGCGAGAAGTAGGAATTGAAGCAATGGCGTAGAAAGTGTAGAATGATTCTCATCTCTTACCGAACTCATGCATGATTAGCTCCAGTGATCTGTCTGCCCCTGAAGTATACATTTGATGATTACCTCCCAATTGACCAAGGCCTCCACTTCCCTTTACACCCTGGGGCAAGATGATGGAGTAATTATCGAACTCAATACCTAGATCTGGGTTCAATTTGTTGAACTCATTTCGTGCTATCTGGCCCGCCGTTGAGATGTGAAGACTAGTCATGTTTACATGACTCACGGTGAGTTCCTAATCAAGCAGTTTGGTTTCACATCGGAAGTCGAAAGTGTGAGATGGCAATTCAGTAAAGCAAGATCTATTGTTTGGAAAAACATACTCACATAGACTCCGTCAACAACTCCAGGTCCTGTCGAGGGGACGAAGCTGAGTTTGCCTCCACTGCACTGCTCATACAAACCAGTCTAGGTGAGGTAGGTATATATCAATGCAAGTTAGTGAGAGCGAAAGAAAAAAGACGAAGGAGGTATGAAGTCCTTGTGAAACAAATTTCTTACCATAGAGTTGAGATTGCCGGCGAGCGTCAAGTCATGTGTCCCGAACCAGGTGTCCGACTGCCTGCGGCCGTCAGTGATGGGCTGTCTGCCTTCGCCATCGGTAACACGAATGATTAGAGTACGCATCACCCCTTCGTGAGGAAGTAGGCGCCTCTCGGAGGGGATGAGAAAGCGAGAGTTGGCTGAGTTCTCTTCGAAGTTCTCTTCGATCAATGATGGCTGGGATACGCTTCGAGCACCTCTGATAGAGTCAGCTTTCACGCGGTGCATTGATGAAGAGGAGACGAGGGCGAGGGTGGTCGCCAAGTAAGCGTTGAAATGGAGCTTCATGATGTGGCCAGAGCGTTCTTGGGACTGTTCGAATTGATTGCTTTCACTGTACGGAAACTACAATTTATGAGACTTCTCGCGTCGGCTGTAAATCCTGGACCCATTGTCATTTTCTATCCAATCACAAATGAGAATCCTTTACCTGTCTCTTCCGATCACAACCCAATCACAAATACGATTGTGTTTAGACGAGATGTGCCGCACAAGACAAACAACTTTCTCAAAAAGTAGTGTAAGAAGCAAGACCAAAGCATTCGCTGGATACCAGTCAAAGTGACCATGCCTTAGTCAGGTACCAGCTGTTGAAAAACGGGACCGTCTTCTGTAGGTAGTGGTAGTGGCATGTTCAAACACGGGACCACATCATCACATCACACACACATTCCGCATTAGAGTACATACATTTTTACACTAAAGCTTGAATGCAATAATGAGAGCTATTACAAGACAGTTGTTGGCCCAGCATATCTCCCCTGGCTCCTACCTGGCTGGCTTGCATTGCCCTGATGAACAATAATGAAGCAAGCTAGCAAGAGCAACAAAATGAAAGACTGGTCATTCAGGGGTTAATGACAAGTTAATCGCTAAAGCCTCTCTCTCAATGTCGCAATTCCCAGGTCCCAGGCCAGCGTGAAGCGTTACACGATGTTCGATATTAACGCTTCTCAACGCACGGTTAGTTAGCTCACAACGCAGCTCACTTTCGTGTAATCAAACGTCGGAATTAATAGATCTACACAACGGCGATTACAACTTATCATCTTTTGTCATGCATTTGTCACGTCTTGGCCACTCCGTTTATTAGCTTCACTGTCGAGGAAAACAGTGGCATTTGTTTGTATTGGATGCGGCAAGTTAATATCTCTAGAGGACGTATAATCATTAATCTTTGCCACTGAGGCTGTGGTGCATTGGCCTGCGAAGTGGTGTAGTCAGCCGCGTCGCCGCCGCCTTATGAATAAGGGACAAACCAACTATCAATCAATCCGGACGGCTACACCTACACCCTCACCACCACCTACAAACATGCATCAGCCGCAACATCTTTTGAATGAGAATAATATCGCGCCAGCACCTGCAGAGGCAGCGGATCCAGCTCATCCTTCCCGTCAATTATTTTATCGGCAAGCGGATAGAATACCGGATTTATCATTAGACAGTAGGAACAACAGTCGCTTGTTTGGGGCCACGTCTTCAGAATCCTCAGTAGGTGGTAGTGATGTCGCCCAAAGCCAAAGTGAGCAGCATCAAGCGGAGATAGCCATCCCTACAGCTTCGGGGCTACCGTCTCCGGAACAGCTTCATGCTGATTACAGTTATAGACTTCACCGCGCTCATGTTCGGGCGGGGCATAGAAATATAGTCGTGGGGGGGACACACGGCAGGTATAGAGATTTTAATGGAACATTGATAGAGGTTCCTGAAGAGGTTTTTGCTGTTAGAAAGTCAGCATTGGCTGTATTTTATCCGCTGACATTTTGTTGGGTGAGTTTTTTCATGATGTTGTCTTCTATTCTATTTGCTCACGTGATGTGTCTAATCAAAAAAATATATGACACGCAACTCCGTCGTCTCACTGTCATTGTACAGCTCATCCTAACCATCGGATTCTCGGTAGCCGCGGGGTTAGGAGCAGCAAGATGGACAAATAAATTATCATCATTGCCTTATTGGGCAATTTTCCTTCCAATCTGGATATCACATGGTGGGATATTCATTATGCATACACTATCGGCTATGGCACTCTCAAAATTCATCCATGAGGCGAATGAAAATCGCCAAAGACCAGACTCGACGGATCATTTGGATAGAGTAGAATATTTATCATTGCTACAGAGATCAATAAAATTCGGAGCAAAGACGGGGGTGCTTTGCTTCATAGTTTTCATATTTGAAGTGTTGCTGTATATACGGCTCGTCAATTCAAGTACCATCACATTGGCGGAAGTTTTCATCCCATTGTGGATACTGACGATAATATATATCGCCAATGGAATTGTGTGCAAATCACAACATCTGCTACAATGGCTAGTGTGGGTTCTTTTCTTCGCAGTAATGTTGCTGTGGGTCATTAGAGTCGATTATCAACTGACGGGAATTGTTCCCGCTAGCTTTATCATTGCGCTAATCATCGCAATATTAGTGATTGTGACGGGGGTACTGATATATGTTGTTTATGGGCATCAAATTGGTTATTTCCAACTGACAGATTCTCAATTGACAGCCGGTGTCCTGTATTCAATGTCATCAATGCTGGCTATCGTGGTCGTGGCAATCATGGGAGGTGCACTTCATCTGCCGGAAATCATTCAATTGGATCTGTTTATGATCACAATATTTCTTGCACCGGTTGTTGTTCTTCTAGCGGGGCTTGGGGCATACTCTGTGACGCGAGATGAATTTGATAGGCTGCTAAAATTTGGTGGACAATCTTCGAATACGCCGATGAAATTGCGGCTCGAGACAAACGGCTGGAATAGCGTCGTAGGCAATGGAGTCGCTCAAATACCTATGTTCGGTGATGTCAGGTAAGAATGCTACTTTCTTCACTTCTACTGCTCAGCACTGTGACATTTTTTGTAGACTCATCATTTTTACTTGTGTGATCATTATCAGATACAAACCACTTGATGCAGACATGAAAGAAATGCTGAGCGTTGATTTATTCTGGCTTTGCTGTTGCAGTCATTTTTACAGTACAGAAGAAGAAGACGAGATAAATTACTTTGGACGACCTATTGTCGGCTATCAATCACCTACGAGCACCACTCCAATGTCGGCAACGACACAATGGGGTGGGACAGAAGAGGCAATCATATAAATAAGCCCCATCACAGATGAAATGAATTAGGCTTTAGCTTGTACTCCTACTTATTTTATTACATATTAGCATCTGTTACTCTCTTGACCCAAGAAGGCCAAAAGTCTTTGAAGTGATTCATTGCATCAGCAACGACGGTCGTTCCTCCTGCATAGCTGATTCGAAATCTACGATCGCCTAGATTCCCAGCTGGATCCTCGAAGTCTGTACCAGGGGTAAATGCAACTCCTTTCTCTTCTAACAACATTCGACACATCTCTGTACTTCCCAGTCCCTTCTCTCTACACACAAGTTCCTCTCCCAAGTCAATGTAAACATAAAAACCTCCATCTGCGGGAGCAATGTTCTTTGGAGGAATTTCGCTGATACTACCCATTTGCTTCAAGACAAACTCTCTTGATTTACGGTACTTTGCTACGTGAGTTTCAAGCTCCGCAATAGTTTCCGGTTCCCAACACTGAATAGCAGCTGTCTGAGAGATAGTTGGAGCATTGATGAACATATTTTGTTGCAATGTGTTGATTGGATCTACGAGGTCTGGAGGTAGCACCATCCAGCCTAAGCGCCAACCCGACATGGAGTAGTATTTACTGAAAGAGTTGATGACAATTGCAGTAGAAGAAAAAGACAGGGCAGTTGCAGCTTCCTTGTCATAACTGATACCGTGGTAGATTTCGTCCGAGAGAAACCTAACACCTTCTTTTTCACAAAGTTCACACATGTCTTTCAACTCCTGAACACTCAACATTGCTCCTGTTGGGTTGCTCGGACTAGATAGAATCACACCGCTTATTCTCTTCTTTCCACTTGCTTTTCTTTCTTCAATCTCTTTGCGCAATTCCTTGGCTGTCAATTTGAACTCTTCATTTATCGGCACATTGGCCAGTTCTAATCCCAAAGCTCCTCCTATGTTCCTGTAACAAGGATACCCACTAGAGGCTACAGCAATTACATCACCAGCATCGAAGCAAGCTGTAAAAGCGAGTAGAAAGCCACCCGAAGATCCAGTTGTTACAACTATTCGATCAGTCCCAACTTCTTTGTCAGCAGGCAATGAATATTTCTCTTTGTAATGCGCTGCAATCTTCTCTCGTAACGCAATCAACCCAAATGCATCCGTGTACCCCAATCGACTCTGATTGGCATCTCCAGTCAAAGCTGTCACTGCCGCTTGTGCCACAGTTTTGGGTGCGCCTGATTCTGGCTGCCCAACCTCGCAATGATAGATTGTTCTCCCCTCCGCTTCTAGCTGATTGGCCCGTCGGAGTACATCCATCACTTTGAAGGACTCGACCTGTGTCGAACGATTGCTTGGCTTGATGCTGTTCTTAACCTCCATCTTGCTTTCTATCCTCCTTCTATTCTACTAACTGATGACATCAACTGCAGAATTGTACTGTTTGCTTGAACTCATTTGGATTTGGAGGACAGACGCACGCGAAAAACACTGATGCTGAAAAGCACGCTACGCTGGACCCATCACTTCTCTTATCTTTCACCATTCACCAGCAACGTCCTTGCCATTGGCGTTGTAAACTGACGATAGCACTCATGATACTCAACAACAGACAAATAATAATGCTTGTGTCCTTGTTCGCGTCATCTTCGCTTAGACGGAGTTGGAGGAGCAGCGTTCTTGCATTCCAACTTTCCAGCAGGCCGACAACACATCATGTATCCAGAGGATTCTACAAATCATCTGCCATCACAAGAAGATATGCCCAAACTGAAGACTATGGGAGTATGAAAGTGTCAGAGCTACGTGACTTGCTACGTGAACGTGGCCTTGCTGTATCGGGAATAAAGGCTGAGCTTGTAGGTAGATTAACATCGAATGAAGGAAATGATGATCTTGCGGTGCTCGCAGATGAGTTGAGTTCAAAGGAAAAGAAACTTCCTGACAATTTAATCTTTGCAAATAATGATGATGATGAAGATGATGATTCATGGGATAATGAAGAGTTTGATCCAAATCAAACTGCACTAACTGATTTACCTATCGAAAAACAAGAGAAGAAGACAAAGAAGCGACAGAATAAACGCCCAACATCTGTCAAATCAGAGGATTTCCTATCAACTCGTGTATTTGTTCAAAACATACCCAAGGATATCAACGATTGGAAAGATCTCAAGGATCACTTTAAAGTCGCCGGAGAAGTAGCCTATGCCTCAATCAGTGTTGATCGAAGAACGGGAGAGTCGAAGCAGTGTGGAATTGTCCAGTTTGAAACGCCAGAGGAGGCCAAGAACGCGATTCGTATAATGAGAGATCATCCATTGAATGGAGAGAAATTGTACGTCCGTGAAGATGTGCAAGAAAAGAGACAGCCACGGGAAAGGCGCGGTAATATGAACATGTATGGCGACGACGATAGCTTCAAGACAAGTCTCGCAACTGAATGGAAACGAGCCAATGATCCTGATGTAGATGGTTCAGGTAACGAATGGTACAACTTGAAAGATGATGAGTTGAAAGAAATAGAAGCAATAATACAAAAGCGTGACAAGCAACGACGCTTGAAGAACTACAAGATGAGTGATCAACTTCGTGATGAGTTGAAGCAAGAGTTCGGTGTTCATCTAGATGATCGTCTTAAGTTATGGTGGACTGACACAAGCCATGGTGGGGTGCCTGGATTGGTAAGTGATCTCAAAGGAGAGGGACGCTGGGGAAAACGACAGCCCTGGAGACAGATCCCCACCAGTGCAGAGAGTGATGCCATGGTGGACTCGGATCTCGTCACGTCTCTGCTTGAGAAACGTGATAAAGCACGTAAGATGAAAGACTTTGAAACAGCAGATGCTTTGCTAGAAAGAGCTCACAACGCTCCCCAGGGTGATCTTGGGCTACGCATTCATGACGAAAGCAGGACATGGAGGATCTGGACGACCGAAAGACCCCCATCAAAGAAACAAGACATGTCGCCTGCAGAAGTTTGCTTGCAGATTGTTTCAGACAATGAACCAGAAAAGCTTGACGAGATGAAGGCTTTGCTATCAAAGTTTCCAGGCAGAGAATGGAATATATTGAAGAAGGTCAGGTCACGTTATGGCGAGAATTAGGAGTGTTAATCTAAGTTCAAGTCTTGACTGTATAGTAATGATTTGCGACAACCAGTTAGCTTTTTCGCTGGTCCTGGGACTTCTTGCTCTAGTGTGTCAGTCATCTTACAGCCTACAGCCTACAGCCTACAGCCT
>JALLBC010000120.1:0-15081 GCA_036939775.1 Skeletonema grethae | reverse complement strand
TAGGAAGAAGTTATAGTTGGGGGGGTAAAAGTCAAATGATCTCGAAATTGTAGTAGCTTGGTGGTAAACTTTTCTCTCGATCGATTCGGTCACCACAATACACGCTACACGCTACACTGCCCTCGTTGCGCCAGGTAGTTACTTCTTGTCTCGGTCTCAATATCCAGGCAGCGTCGCAGACATAATTATGATTCGCTTTCTCCTCCGCTCCTTCATTGCTGTGTGGATTAATCTCTCCACCACTGCTGTAGCGTTCCTCCCAGCTAGAAGTCATGTGAGTCATCGTGTCATCTGGCAAAACTCAAAAACAGCGCCGCTATCCTCTCCGTTACTCTCGTCTTTGTCAACAAAAGCAAACGGAGAGGAGTTGCACATCCAGCAAGTGTTGGCAGGGAACTCATTATTCAAAAATATTCCAGATGGATCAGTCGCAAACTTGGTCGATGCGCTGGAACGAAAGACTGCGCAAAGGGGCGAAGTCATTATATATCAGGGCGACAGTTGTACAGACGGCTATGTTTATGTGATCGCAGAGGGCAGTTGCCGCGTTCTTGTGGACAATGTTACAGTGCCTGAACCATATGGCATACTTGAACAGAATACAGTGTTTGGTGACATGGGCATTCTTTATGATGAGGTACGAGCGGCGACAGTAATGGTGGAATCAAATTCGCTGGTGTATTATCAACTTGCAGGCGATTTGTTCAAGGCAGCGTTGAGTGGGCGAAGCAGTTCACTGGCTTCATTAGAGAAGATGCAAGAGATTGACGAAGTGATCAATGTAGTATCAGGGACAAACACGCTATACGATGGAAAAGTAATTCCAGCATATCAACCTGAGAGAACTTGGCTTTGGCAACAATACGCTGGGACGGTGCTTAAAATCAGTCGCGAGACAATATTGCTCACAATGGCAGGGAGTGCTTTGTTCGTTGTCTTTGCAAAGTTAATCACAAATGAGCCATTTATATGGGAATCTGGATTCATCCCTCCAGATAGTGCCAATGATCCCCTTATCAAAGGCGTACTGACAGAAGTAAATACAATCTGGGGAATACAAAAGACATTGACAACGTTTGTTCTGACCTTTTTCGTCAATCAGTCATTCCGCTTCTGGGGGGATGTGTACAAATCAGTGCGAGAAGTACAAGGCAGGTTAAGTTCGTTCAATCTGCTGCTCGTAACTAACGTCATAAGAACAGCAAACGGCTCGCTTACTCCAGAGGCAGAAAAGTTTCTCGATGAAGTTGGCCAGTGCACTCGATTGTTTCACATTCTCTTTTGGGCGAGTAAAGCAAAGCGATTCTCTATATTGATGAGTGATGAAGGATTGAAACGAATGGAAAGTCGGGGTTTGATGAGTAGTAAGCAGTTGGATATTCTCTTGGGGACGGATTTACCAAATGATCAATTATTTTCTGCACCATTGGAATGGATGCTTGTTAGGTGCAACCAAGCAGCTGATGACGGCGTTCTTATGTCTGACACAGCTGCGAAGGGGGCAATTTTGAAGGAGTTTATGTTCCTCAGGAATGCTTTCGCTAACATAGGCAACACAATTGAAGGCAGGTAAGTCTGATGCATTGTAAGAATGTCATCAATTAATTTATGTGGTGTAAACTCACAGCACCAAAATAGGTTTCCGCTGGCGTATGTTCAATTCGTGCAGATTCTAGTGGACACTTTCGTGTTCTGCAGCCCTTTAGCTCTCTACGTCGACCTGAAAGAGTACTCAGTGATCGCGGTTGGTCTGGTGGTATTCTTTTATTGTGGACTGAACAACCTCGCGAAGATCTTTCTGGATCCTCTCAATAACGAAGACATTTATTCGAATACAATCTCGTTTGACTTGGGAGTTATTGTAAGTGGAAATGAACTCAGTGAGAAATGTTTCTTTTACTTTTTACATAGAAGTTTCTCACCCAACTGCCACATACAGATAAGGGAAGCCAACGGCGATTCAACAAGATGGAGAAAAGCCGGAAGAACCTCACCGTTTGAGACTAACTAAGATGCAGTCTGAATGTCACAAGTGGCACAGTTTAGATGGTTGTCCACTTATTTGGTACAGTCATGAAATACCTTTCCATCGCATTGGTGAATCTAGCTTTGTATAACGGAGGTTGAATGATTGTCGGGGCCTCCAAGCCCACAGCCATGGGAAGACTTTTACCCACACGTTCCATTTGTTTTAAGATATCGTATTGTCGCATAAAGTCAATTATCCCCACTACCAATTCCATCTTCTCTTCGTCTATGCCCACCAAAATACTATAATCAAGCACATTAATGATTGATAAGAAGAGAGTGTCGTTCAATATACTCATATGGAACACAGCCTTAGCTCGGTCGGTCAATGGCAACGGTCTACCAGAAGTAAATTCCAAGAAGTCACCATCAAGCAATGTTGGTATTGACGCTGCCTTCGCCTTTCTGCCCTTGTCAGACTCGCCAGAGGCTTTTTCGTCCTTCTCCGACCCATCAGACGCATCTGAATAGCTGTTGTCGTCTTCTTCGTCACTACCACTCGACTCGGAATCAGATGAACCCGTGTTTCTTCGATGATACGATGAGCGCTGTGAGTGTTGGTCCTTATCGAGATTGGCTTGACGAGTGAAACGACCTCGCAACGATCCCTTCAAATCAAAGATTTTTGAGATCTTACGCCCAAAAAAGATGTTTTGCATAACTGAGATAGAGGTTGGTAAAATCAGTTAAACAAGAATTTGGTAAGAATAATAAGCACTGCCAGAGAGAGAGAGATATCTTACCTGCTACTTGCTCCATTGTCCTCTTACCAGTGACACGGTTGTGGTAACCAATTTGATAAACTCCAACTATTTTGCACAGCACAGTAGGCAGACCATGGAAGAAGGCCTTGCTCAGGTATTCAAAGTAAGCAGGTGCACAGTCAAGAAACATCTGAAGTTCGGTTCGAGAGATACACTTTATCACGAATCGATTATCTGATGTTCTAGAGAAGCTCGCTCCAGACTTTCCACCACTTGCAGCCCACGCAAACGATGTTGCTAGACTACGAATGTAGCTCTTCTCTATATCAAACCCGGTTGGTGGTGTCGATGCGCCGCTCATGCCGTCATTGCTTGACTCCTTACTACTTGTCGAAATATTGGGATTCATAAAAGCGTGACGAACAGCATTGAATTGCAACGACCAAAAGGTAGTGCAAACAAACTTGCATAGCTGCTGTCCCTTTTCATCAAAGTCCCGAAACGTGTGCTTGATGTGTGATTTATTTCGTCCCAGCATTCGTCTTTCAATTTCCTTCCGTGAAGTGCCATGACTGGGTTTAGATCGAGACTCTGATGTAGACGCAGCCACGAATTGCTGGAATTGTACGTCATAATCTGTTGATGCCAATGAGTGAGCAATAATTGTGCTAGGTTGGTCATCGAACACAGGAATGACAATACCACCTACACCTAGCTGTAATCTCGGCCGACCTTTCCCGATGAACCCTAAATCTACAACGAACGGATCTTCTCTGTTCACCCCACGATTGAAAAAACGATTCAGAGCAGATTTGACGGCCCCACCCGCTGTCACTGTTTTGTTCCTTCCCTCGAGCTGACTGCTGGTGTCATAATTTGCATCAGATGCGACAGAGGACTGGTTATAATCATCGATACCTCTTTGCATGGTGCCCAAACTCTTCTTTGACCGAGAAGAACGCTTTGTCGAAGATGATACTTGTGGACCCTGCATCCTGTTGCGAGAGGCAAGCACATCAGCGTCTATGTCGTCTTCAAAATCAATATCAGGATCACTGTCGTATTCTTCATCTTCAATTGCAGCCCTGCCATCTGGTAAAACGTTCCCTTCAAATAGCCCTTCTCCCTTCTGACTTCTAGCCGTTGACATATTTTTCACATTATAATTGCGAGAGTAAGTTTCTTGCAGTTGTCGTATTCTCCTCATTCCATCAATAACATCATCTGTGCTAGCATCGCCAATCGCCGGGACGGCTGAGTCGCCACGACTTGATAATCCTGAATGCTGAATCTTCTTCATTGCAGAAACAACTTGGCCAGCTGCACTGAGCCTTTCATTCCATGCCGAAGCTATTGTAAAGAGGTAACGACGAGAGTACCATGGGAAATTGAAGAGAGCTTCATTATATTCCCTTCTCTTCGTTTTTGCCACGCCTGAATCATCTGAGTATTTTGCTGTGACAGACGATATTTTTTCCTGCAGCACTTTAGAAGCGTTGTCAACCTCTGCGCTGACTAGATTCAGTTCAGAAAGGACTGCTTGGAGATGTTCTGGTTTATTCACCGCAGAACCGAAGAGGTCTCTCGTCTCGCGGGTGATAGCTTCAATCTGCCTGTCAAACCTTACAAAGAGGTCGGAAGAAGACACTGATATATGTTCCATCTCCTGCAAAGAGTGCGCATGATGGAACGTCTCATCAAATGGAAGATGCCTACGACAAAAGACTGAGTAGGGAGAAAGTTTCTCGTACGTAAATCGAGCCGCCAAGTTACCTTGTCCGAAATAGAGAACAGCTTTCGATTGCAATTCGCAAGCACAGCGATGCCCAGGAGCATTGATGAGGGCATCCCTATTGTAGAAGTAGACTTCAAGGAACTTTCCGAAACTCCATTGCCAAGTTTGTTTGCTCAAGAAAGTTAGGGGTGTGACAACAATACCACACTTGGTACAATATGTCCATGTTGCAATAGGCTCATCGGATTCTGAAGAATCACCATCTTCTTGCTCCTGCTTCAGAGCTGAAGTGGGAATAGGATTGTCCATTCTCTCCACGGTAATGTTAATAAGCCCATCGTTGTGGATAAATGACAATGAATGGTCGATCACAGACTTCTTGCATGACAAATTTTGGCACTTCAAAGATAAGTTGAAGCATGAATCCCTCAAAAATTGGCCCAACGAAACATCCTGTGCCGAGTAATAGCAGATGCCTTTAACTTCAGCTGGACAGCATTGAGTTTTATTTGTCATCCACACGCTCGTAATAAGAATAGCTTGGTGATCTAAAGGTGTGACTTTGCCAGAAATAGAGCGCTGTGTAGGATCACTCTTCCCTCCGTTCCAAGGTCTAACTTTCCTACCACTAGGCGGTTGTCCAAAGTCGACACAAAGTGATGAGCTGCTGCAAGGAACAGGTGGGATTTTGTATGATTCAGGAAGCCTTGCACAACGCTCCAGAAGGTAGCTAGTCTCAAGCTTCATGTTGTAGGCAGCGTTGATCAAAAACTTGAGGACGCGTTTGACCTGCTTCAAAGCTGGTCGAGAGGCACCACGGAGCACCACAGTGCAACCTAATTCCTTTGGGCAACCTTCGATCATACAAAAAGTTTTGACAACCCCTCTCTTTGCAAGTCCAAATTTGACAGCGTCCATACCGTCCAAGACACCTTCGCCAAGTTTCTTCGCTGCCAAAGCAGCTTGACGCTCATGATTTGGCAACTTTACTTGTTGAAGCAACGTGCTGACAACTTTCTGATCCGATGAGGGCTCTCCCGCCTCCCACACATCGTCATCAGCCCATACATCATTATCACGAAATGAAACAAGACGAAATCTGCGACAATGACCTAAAATAGTCGAGTTCATGACATGGTCAATCGAGCTCAGCACAGTGGCACCAGTCTGACGTGCTATTCGCGACATCAAGCTAGGCTTGACATACTGAATGAGGACTATATTCGCACGAAGTAGAAGCTCTTGCGCTTTCCTACATACTGACTTGCCGACGATGAGCACATCTGGTTTCAATTTGAAAATTTTCGAAACAATAATTTCCATGTACCTCTCTTCCTGTTCTAGAAGAGTGTCGAGGGAGGCTATCTGATTTTCAGTTCTTGTATACTCAATCCCTCCGCTTAACATCATGATCTTCGCATTCTGAATAGCTCGTGCCATCCGTTTGTGGCTCACATTTTTGCGGAAGACGACGCCAGACATGTAAATCGAGTCCAACACGGATCCGCCAGGAATTGTTTTCACCTTGCAGTAAGGCCGTATGTCGAGCAAATCGCCATTCGTCACATCTGGTTCGACCGTGGCACAGCACCGTGTCGACAATGTCATGAGAGTATCTAGCCACAAATCTTCGAGCTTCGTTTCATCAGATTTTGATTGCGTACACGCCTCCTTGATTTCCTTTAGCAGACGCGGGCCATCGGTCTGCAGCAGCTCCCTCCCCAATTTTTCTAGATAATCAGCTGCAACCATACCTAAATGAATTTTCGCTGACAGCTTGGTATCCTTGCTTTGGTTTGGTCTCAATAGTGCCTCCTCTATCCCGGAGGTGCTCTCTGCAAGCGCACCTCCAATGGACGAAGAAGGTTGGATATGTCCCGACGCTTCGATTCCTTCTGCTACATCGTCATCCTCGACAGTCGCTTGCACTGCATTTTGTTCCACTGCAGTTCCCTGAGATTTTCCGCCTCTTAAATTGGATGAACTTTTCCATTTCAGCTGACGCACTGACTCCAATCTTGACTTCAACCGAAGCGATCCACGTAATGATGTCTCCTGCTGTGCGGCCAAAGCTTCTTCTTCGGCAGCAGCAGCAGCTACAGCGGCCTCCTCTGCTTCTAAACGCTCTTTCTCTTCTCGTTTTCGCCGTTCATTATCCAGCCGCTGCTTGGTAATACTGAGAGCATGAAAGTCACCACCAGACTTTTCGCCCTTGAACCCAGCAAATTGTTCACTCAATTCGGAACTTGTTACAGGAGCATCAGATGGGAGTAAAATTTCAGGTGGCAAGGCGGAAGATTTTACATCGACCTCATTATCAGTGGGTGTGGTTGGAGAATGCTTCTCCTCATTGCCACCAATCACACCGGCTTTACTTTCTGTCTCCACACCCCGCATTATGACGCCAAGACCACGCTCAGATAAATGATCATAACACATTTTACATGTACGCATCGTTCCAACGGCACTTTTGCCGTCTCTTGGCTTGGCACCACTAGTACTGTCCGTTAAAGAGGAAGCTTCGGATATCTGGACAAAGTATGCAGAACATGCACTGCAAAAAATCATGCCACAAACTCGACAATGATGTTTTCTTCGAAGCACGGTAAAGGGCGCCTCACACGAATAGCAATTGCGAGCTAGCTTATCGGGCATCCAGTGATCCTTCCCATCATCAACAACGACTGCTCCTCCTTTTGGCTTTTCTAATTGCCTATCATCTCCACCTTCGGGAGAGGGTGTAACTTCCATTGACTGCTGCTGCTGCGTCAGAGGTCCCATGCGTGTCATGTCGTCGTCATTGATAATTGGTAGCAACGAAGGCAATCCCCCCTCACCCATTCCAAAAGCTAACGATGTATTCGCAGATCCATCGCCAGTTCCACTTTCAATGGCTTTACCAGCGTTGAAAGTCGGGGAACACTTTGGTGCAACTAGAGCATCCCAATTTTGACGTTTCTTTAGAAGATGCATCTTATGCGTATTGCGATCATTCATCGCCTTTGGCTCGACTTTTGTTCCTGGAACTGACCTCGTACTTGGAGAGGGAGGAGCAAAAGTATTTTTGTTCGACCACAAATCAATCTCATCTTGATCCCAAACAGATGAATAATTTTCGTCACGACCTTCTACAGCGGCAGGTGTGGTGACTGTGTTACCATCACCCGTCTCTTCTTGCTGTTGCAGTGCCGCTGATCCATCAGAATAATCCTTCTTTTGGCCAACTATGACAACCCCACCCGAGGGTGTTAATCTACCGTCAATCCCTCGTTTATTCTTGGTAGAATATGGAGCACCCGCGGTGTTACCAGTCATTGTGGACAATGATGATGATGATGAACCAGGCGTAGGTGGGGGATGACGTGCCGCGGGCGATTGCCCAGCAGGAGCTGAAGTCCCAAAGAAGAATTTGCCAATCATATCTGAAGCATCATCTGTAAAGAATCGACTGTTGGGAGATATGACTTGTGGATCATCCTCCCCAGTTGCTCCATTGTGATTGGGTGTAGGATTGCCATTGTCCCCCATATCCTTCTCTGCAGCCACACTACCAGCAGAGGTAGCGCCCCCCGCAGTGGAATAGTTGTCAATAATGTCGTCATCGTCAATGGTAGTAAAGGGTGTGGGCCGATTGGTGCCAAATTCAGGAAACTGAGAAAGCATCCGATCAACTAAATCTTCCTCGCTTAAAGACACTACCCTCTGCTTCCTGTTAGATGATGATCTGGATGATGAGCGTTTGCCAGTCACTTCTGCCGATGAGTTTTTGTTCATGTAATGATCGTAATTCAAGTACGCTTCTTTATCGTCCACCACTTGATAGAGGTGCTGAATAACACTGTTGTCCATCATGGAGGGAGATGAGCTGATCCCCACATTAGTAAGATTATTCGGTTCGGAGTAAAATGCCCGTGCCCCCCGCCGAGTAGATTGCCTTTCGCCGACTGATGTCGTCTTTTCGTTATTTTTGTGGAAAGATTCCTGGATGCCGCTCATCCACCCGCCGATGGTATTGCTGAAATCCATACTATTGTTGATGCTGTCAGAGGGAGAGGCTGGCCTCGGAGAGATTGAGCCTCCATAAGCTGAGCCGTTCACCGAGGCGGTCGATGATGTCGGATCAGCGGCGCTGTTGTCGCCAGCGACTACTTTCAAAAGATTATTTAGCATACTTGATTTTAATAATTGCTTTCCTCAGCCGACCAACTGACACATGTAAAATCGCTCTGTCAAAAAATAAGTACTCCTGGGTAGTGATAAGACGACCAACAGAAGTTCCTTTCATCAATACAATGACAACAACTAATCTGCCAATGCCACAACAACTCATTCACTCAATTAATGAAACAATAAATTTATGAAAATTCAAATTTTTCTATGTAAGTATCATCGGGACAGTATTGAATGCCGTTGTACTGTCGCATAGGAGGAAACGCGGCACTGCATTGGATAAATGGAAAGGCGGTACGATCAGTTGCGGTACTGGATTATCTCAAGAGAGGTCCACGTCAGCAGTACACAGTCGCGCACTCAAAACGCACCCATCTTCATGCATTTTCCATTTTCCACCACCATAATCCATCCAGTCATTTTGTCCAATACAACTACTGGTTGCATTGTTTTGTGCTCGTAGTGGACGCAGATAATTGTGGGTGGCACCGCCATTTTCCTGAGAAAATATCTGATTGACCACATCGCAATTAAAATGTGCTCTTCTCGTGATGATGATAAGAATCCAGAAGGAGCATCTCGAGCTGATGAGGCGAAGAAACAATCCGATGACGCAGAATCGCTGCCATGGCCCGAAGACCGCAATCTATTGGCCTCCCCGACCTGTTGCGGCTGCATCTCATCCATG
Source organism: Skeletonema grethae (assembly GCA_036939775.1). Taxonomy (NCBI): domain Eukaryota; phylum Bacillariophyta; class Thalassiosirophyceae; order Thalassiosirales; family Thalassiosiraceae; genus Skeletonema; species Skeletonema grethae. The sequence continues at coordinate 5,756 of JALLBC010000120.1, read as the reverse complement.
CTCAATAACTTGACGTACAGCTACATGAATAGAATATTCAAAAAAGGAGCGGCTCAGAGAAATGACAAGTCAAAAAGTGCTCCGCTTACCCAACATGACCTGTTCCGAACTCCAAAGAACATTGAGGCGGACCGTATGAACCGAGAATTTTGGTCAGTCTACGAACAAACTGGACACAATTTTCGTCGGACTTTGTGGATTCTTGTTAGAAAAATATTCCTTCCATCGGGGATGTTTCAACTATTTGCACTGACTGCACAAATATCGATCCCCATGTGCGTGATGAAGCTGCTACAAGCATTAGAGGCGGGGCGTAGTGGAGACAGCAAAAATCTCGTATACGTGGTTGCAATTTTCTTGTTATCCATTATCAATGGCGTATGCACCCATCGTTATCAGTTCCTTTCGTATCAAAGTGGAATCCTGTTGCGAACTGCACTAACATGTGCAATTTATGAGAAGTCACTCAAACTCTCTCCGAAGGGACGAATGGGATTGACTAACGGCAGCATCACCAATTTAGTAGCTACTGACACGCAAAAGCTATTTGAAGTAATGCACGAAGCTCATCAGATATGGAGCTGTCCGATTGCCATATTCATTGTCGTGACATTGATGTTAATCTTAATTGGGCCATCGTGCCTGGTGGGAGCTGCTATTCTTGTAGCTTTAGTTCCCCTGTCGAAGGTGAGATGTGTCAAAGATTTTTGCTTGAGTTGTTGAAATTGCTACACACTAATTCATCTCACAAACTTACTTTCTTCTTCGCTTCGCCAAAACAGAAAGTTACACATCACATGGTTCACATTCGGAAGAAGCGCGTTGCCGTGGCGGATGAAAGGATACAGATTGTGAATGCAATGTTGCAAGATATCAAAATAACCAAACTCAACTGCTACGAAGACAGATTCGAGGCACGTGTTCTTGAAGCTCGTCGTCGCGAAATGGCCTTCATACGTAAAGAGCAAGTCTTGTGGGGGTGGACTCTCATAATTGTTGTGTCTACACCCGTGATTGCTTCATTTGCCACATATGCAACCTTCGTATTGGTTAGCAATGAGAACATGTGAGTACCAATTCAAGTTCGCGTCCTCATTGTTATTTCTAAAACTTATGTTCTTCGCCTCTAATAACTTGTGTTCGTTCTCACACTAGCATGACTCCGAGCATAGTATTCACACTCCATCAACTCTTCAATATGATCAAATTTCCCATAAGTGAGTCTGGCAAACTACTTGGAAAGCTGGCCCTTGGACTGCAAGCGATGCATCGCATATCTAATTTCATGAATAGAGAGGAAGCACAGAGTGTCATTAGCGAAGATGATAACCCCACCGATGATGAGACTGTGTTGACTGTTCAAAATGGCGAGTTCTTTGTTGGTACAATTGATAGCGGTGGATTCACTCTATCAGGGATTGACTTTGCTGTGAAAAGGGGTGAAGTGATAGCAGTGCTGGGACCCGTCGCTTCTGGGAAGAGTACCCTAATTCAAAGTTTGCTACAACAGTGTGCCGCTTCTGACAAGACATCCATCACGATGGAACGCGGTACGAAACTGTCTTATGCAGCTCAAACACCATTCATCCTGAGCACGACTGTTCGTGAAAATGTATTATTCGGATTGCCGTTTGAGAGGGACAGATACGAGAAAGTCCTTGATGCATGTTGCTTGCGACCTGATTTATTGATGTGGCCTGCAGGAGATCTGACGGAAATTGGCGAGAGAGGTGTAACAATGAGCGGGGGGCAGAAGGCAAGAGTATCTGTAGCAAGAGCAGTGTACGCCAATGCTGATGTCGTTTTATTCGATGACATTCTCTCAGCTCTTGACGCTGGAACATCGCAACAACTCTTTGATAATATATTCGACAAGAATGTCCACGGCAAGGAGAGATTGCTCCAAAATTCTGGTACAATATTGGTCACACATGCTGAGCATGTGCTACAGCGAGTTGACAAGATATTGGTGCTTGACCGTGGACAGTCGATCTTTTGTGGCACATGGACTCAACTTCAATCTTTTGAACCGGAGAACAATCGACACAGTGCGACACTGAAATCAATGCGATCGTCTGCGCAACTCAGCGCTAGCATTGATATCACTACAAACTCGTCCGAGAAGACAGATGCTCGCAAAATTGATGGTAAACAAAAGTCTGTAATCGCAAAGGACACTGACGCTTCAAAAGGGGAGCTTACATCGGATGAGCAACGAGAGCATGGAGAATCTTCGGTCGGCATTTGGCTTTTGTGGTTTATTTACGCAGGAAGTTTTTTCTTCATCACCATTCAGATAATTTTTCTATTTTTGGATAGAGGATCATACGTCGTGATTGATTGGTGGCTGGCTATTTGGACATCAGCAGCAGGAACAGAAATTACTGTCTTTGGGAGAACCTTTCCAAATCAGTACGACGGAATCCAAGCGCAAACTCCGTATCTTCTCGTCTACGTCGGACTCATTGTATTCATGTGCGTCTTCCTTGTTGCGAGAACACAATGGGCAATTCACGGCGGCATTAGAGCATCAAGGAAAGTGTTTTCAAAGATGACGCATCGTGTTCTTCATGCTCCAATGTCCTATTTTGATACTACACCGTTAGGAAGGATTATCAATAGATTCAGTGAGTAACTGTCTCGAATATAGACATGATGAGTTCGTTTGGATGCTGCTTTACTAACATCCTGACTATTTATTTACCGAAAACACAGCTTACGATGTGGAGCAAGTCGACATTGCCCTGTCACAAAATATGTCGATACTTATCGTAAGTTTCATTCTTCTTACTTTCAACTTTATTTCTAGTCTCTAATAGCGCTTTCTCTCACCTTCAACTCTGTTTTATCTAAGATATGCTGCTCATGGGCGGTAGCTGGGCAAGTTGTCATGATCAGCATCGTTCCATACATGGCACTAGTAAATGGTATGTACAGCGCGCAAGAAGTCTGTCTTCCTGCAACATTTCCAATTTATTTCTAATTAATCTGTCGTGTATTCGTCTGCACAGCTTTGGTCTTCAGTATTTATTACCTTATGCTTCGCTATTACCGAGGAGCCGCAACTGATCTCCAACGACTTGATGCTGTGAGTAGATCACCTATTGCTGCATCGCTATCTGAAAGTCTCGATGGGTCCACGACGATCAAGGCATTTGACAAAAGCAAATACTTTGCACTCCTATTCCAAAATCACATAGATCAAAACAGTTCCGCCATGTTAAACTTTGTGGCATCTCGACGATGGTTAGCAGTGCGACTTGATGTATTAGGAGCTTGTGTCACACTCTGTGCATCTTTGTGCATAACCGTGTTCAGCGAACAGCTCGGCCTAAGCCCCGGTCTTGCCGGATTCTTCTTTGTCTGGGGCTCAAGTAAGATTGTATTGTCCACCTATCTTCGTCTTGCTACTTCATGACAGGAAACAACTCAATCTCAACTATTTTTCTCTTTCTTTATTCATCAGCGATCTCTATCACGTTTGCTTTCTTCACCAACGGCTTCTCGGAGGCTGAAGCTGCAATCACCTCTATTGAACGGCTGCACAGTATGGAGATGCTGCCACAAGAGAAGAGTATGATCACATCAAAAGATAACAAAGTTGACACTGCCTGGCCACGCAAAGGTGATCTTACTTTTGAGAATGTGTCTCTCCGCTATAGAAAAAATTTGCCGTTATCATTAGATGAACTATCTTTTTCAATAAGTCATGGTCAACGATGTGCTGTGGTTGGCAGAACTGGCGCTGGCAAGAGTACGCTTGCAGCTGCTCTATTTCGATTGGTTGAAATTGAAAGTGGGACAATTACGTTGGACGGTGTCGACTTGAGTTCGTTAGGTCTCTCAGACGTACGAGGGAGACGTAATGGTATGTTTCTTCTTCCTCAGGACCCTGCCGTGTTTGCAGGATCTATTCGCACCAATCTTGATCCATTTGATTCGCTTAGTGATGAAGACATCATGAAGGCTCTTCAGCTCGTCAAATTCCCTGGATGCGAGAGGGGGGAAAGTCTGTTGGCACAAAGTGTGGAAGAAGGAGGGGCCAATTTTAGTGCAGGAGAGAAGCAACTGCTGTGTTTGACTCGAGCCATGCTCGTCAATCCTCGTTTGCTCGTCCTCGACGAAGCGACATCTTCTATCGACGGAGCAACCGATGAATTTGTGCAGAAGATGCTTCGTACTCATTTCGTGAACACAACGCTCCTAACCATAGCGCATCGACTCAACACAATAATTGATTATGATGTGGTGATCGTGATGGATAAAGGGAAAGTGACAGAAATGGGGAGTCCGAAAGAATTGCTGGAATTAAATGGATTGTTTGCAGGGATGGTGAATGCGACCGGTGCAGAATCAGCTGCTCAGTTAAGGCTTTTGGCGAAATAAAGGCACACGTGCAAGATTTGATTAGTTGGAACCCATCTGAGATTGAATTAATGGTACGTGTCTAAACCGATTAGACGTGTGACCGATTAGACTATGACAGACTATCAAACACTTCGGATCCTGGCGAGAGTTATGTAGAGAGTCATCGCTGTTTTATGAAAAAAAATCTGTGTAATGTAAAAGGGACCATCCTCATACAGGCCGAAAGTGCCATATGTACTCGTCGAACAAGCACACCAAATCTCAGCTCACTCATGAAAAGCGCCCCCCCAAATGTCCGCCCCTACTTCTCTTTACTTTCCTCCTCCCGCTCATATCCACTACCTCCATTGGATCATTCCCCCCTCCTTGAAAAATCACGTCACACTCCCCCCCAAGTGCACGGAATCTACTGCTACTTCCACTGCCCTCTTCGGCCAACTTTTTTTCTACATTCCTCCAGCGCTTTTCATCCTCTTTTCGCAGTGAGGCAGACACATTTGAAATATCTTCAAGTGATGAAAGCAACTTATTTGACGAAGACAGGAATTGTTCGAGAGTAGAAATCATCCGTTTCACCTCAGTATTGGTTGATTCAGCAGTGGTGGTATCAACATCTCGAGAGAGAAGGGAGCCGTGGACGGTGTTGCTTGTAGCTGTATATTTTTTATTACCGCCATCTTCCTTCGAATTTTTTCCTAATGAAGATGACTGCTGCTGGTGATCCTGCAATGCTACGTGAGACTCCACCACAAAAGCCCTGGATGCCTGATCCAACTTCCCAGCGATGATATTGGAGTATACGCATTGGATGAGGACATCTTCCAATTGCCGCATGTGATCTTTGTCATTGAACGGAGTACCAGCAGGTGTAATTTGTAACTCGGCAGCCAAGTGGGCGTAAGGGATGGAGAGCGAGGCATCATTCTTCACAACAGCATGATCGGACGGAATCATATCTACGTCTCCCTTTTCGCTGGACATGATTTGCCCTCGACGGGCAACGCTAACAACGCTGAGCATGCGCAACTTGTCTAATTGTGCGTCGGTCAATGTCCACACCGCGTCGCCATCCTTTTCTTTCAGATCGTGATATTCCTGAATGGTTCCGAACGCGAATAGCTTGACAGTCGCAACGAGGGAGTCTCGCTTTGCTTCATCCATGTTTTCGAGGGCGCTTTGAACGGAGGGGAGTTGAAGGATATCAATGAAGCCATTGTGAATTCGCGGGTGGGTCAAAAACCGCTGTAACAATGAGTGCAACAAGGCCGGGCTCAGCGGCGACTTAGACGAGCGGAATTCATCGACGAGGAGGCTGCCCGCAGCGGTTGTTGAAGAGGAACGGGTCATGCTTTGCTTCTCTATTACTATTGTATTATTGTTTTATCAAG
>JALLBC010000119.1:0-10654 GCA_036939775.1 Skeletonema grethae | reverse complement strand
GATGCAACACTATGTGATGCAACACTTTCATCTGCAGAGAGGTAGTTACGACGAGGTTTTCTTGGTAGACTTCCGTAACTTCCATCAGGTTTTCCTGCCTTTCCACTCCTCAAAATCCATCGTTCATACATCTTCCATCGGATTAAATTCCCTCCAATTGCCACCACGGGCGTTACTCCACCCATTACTATTGCGAAGATGGTCCATGCCCAGTAGGAACTTTCATCCTCGTAAACATCCGAAATTTCGCCAATCTGAAGGCATACAAAGACTGATGCAGATAACAGAAACATAAGCCACCCAAGAGATATCAATGTGATGCCCAATGATCGATCTCTCGTCATTACTCTCTCGGTAGACGCTCTGTTATTCTCCGCTGCTTCATTATAACCCTCCGACACTAGATACGTTTCACTAAAACTCGCCCAATCAGCCTCCAAATCAATCTTTGGCTGGCCCGAAAAAGGATATTGTGGTAACACAAGAATACTAACCTGCTCTCTTGGGTAGCGATAGTATATCCTCACCTTCTTTTTTATCTTCCCCATCAAATTTCCTCCCTGGAAATCACACGCCGGATGTTTCGCAACCCTTTCAAGATCGTACACTACATACCCATAATCGTTTTTCTTGCAAAGCAGGTTGCAGAGCCATCCGCAATGACCGTAACGATTTTTATCGTCGTACAGCACATCTCCTAGTACGGTAATACCCTCCTTCTCATACCGTTTGCTTAACCTTCTACGCTTACTCACGAAATAAGTCATGTATGTCATCAGTATAGCATACAGAACCCACGTCGTAAGGTATACGTACAGAATATCAGTGAGACGAATACGTGGCTGGTAGAACTTTTCATTATCTGGATCGGCAATATCTGGACGAGTTATTGCCAGGTAGAGAAAGTAGCAGTATACTCCGAAGAGTGGGATGGTGAAGACGAAGAATTGCCAGACGCTGCCTCCGGGCAGAGCCAGGATCGGGGTGGAATCATCTGCCATATTGTACTATTGCCTTTTCTCGGTTGTTGCTAGAGAGGTTATCTGTTGTATTCACTATCACTGCGCTTGCTTGTGTTGGTACCGTGATATGGTGCATAGTGCATTGGCGTAGATTGGCGTGTTTGTGTTTTGCTCTCAGTTATGTTGCTCTCTGCGAGAAAATTTGGAGTCTTATGCAGCCAACGGCATTTTTGGGGTTTTACTACCACCAACGCCTTCTTTCTTCTTTTGGCACCTTTCTCGTTTCAGAATGTCCAACTCACAAATTCGAGCTGCTTCTGCCTGTTTTGTGAAGAGTGTGCAGGCGAAGTCTATTCCATTTCCATGTATTATGTGTAGACCTCTATGACCCGTAGGTGGAGATGGTAAAAATGATTAAACACATCCAGTTAAAGTCAAATGGTTAAAATGAAGACCACGAACCCGAAGCAAGAATACGCTTAAAAGTTGTGAGAGAAATTTACAATTACAGGATACCATATCGAACTTGAATTTCAGGTAAGTCTATCAAAGATTGCTACTATACCCTCACAGAAGAGGAGCATTGTGAATTCACTGACCAGGAGTGATCAATCAGGTTGGGTGAATAATCATTAGCATTAGTTTTGTATCTTAAGAATCCAATGCATCTTCGAACAAGTTCGTCAATTCTTTCAAGTCTACAGGTTGACGAGGAGACAACTTGGTCACTCTATGTTGAGGCAATGTGCCCAAGGCCAATTCTTCAACATCAGCCTCACCATATCCCAAAGACCGTATACCTATGGGAATATCCAACTCGTGCATGAGCTCTAATAGCTCATTTGCAAGTGCATCTCCAGGCCGATCTGCCATTGCTCTATGAGAAGGAACTTCTTGTCCAGTGTTACCTCTACGTTGCATCCTTGCATTTGCTAGTATCATCGCACATTCCACATGACGATCTGATGTATACTTTTGGAGTGGATCACTCTTGTCGAGGTTGCCTGTAAATCGAAACACCGATGGTGCATTGATGACAACAGATAGTCCGTGAGGTACTAATCCGTGATCATTTTCCTCGTCAGTGTTTAACTTTTTGGGGTAGCCATCCACCCAAAACTTCTTCACTTGACTAGCCACTGCATACGACATGCCATGACATAAGTGCACTCCAGCATTTCCAAAGCCCATGCCTGCTGTGCTAGCTGCCAAGCACATCTTTGCTCGCGCTTCGACATCTCCGTCAGGATCACTGACGATGCGTGGTAGATACTGGCTGCACTCCTTAAGGGCGTGAAGGCTCCAAATGTCACTGATTGGGTTTGATCCTTGGTAAGCTGGGCGTAATATTGGGGAAGCAGGTCGTCCACTGGGACGTGCTGTGAAAGGTATAGCGGTATAACTCTCCAGCGCATGGCACAAGACATCTATTCCTGAGTACTTTGCAACGCTTGAGGGCATCGATTTCATGTTGTTGGGGTCGACTACTCCCAGTGTTGGTTTTAATCGACGATGTGCTATGCCTGTTTTACTTTTGGTTGGAACGTCATCAAATATGGCTGTATAGAGATGTGACATGAGATGAAGCGAGAAACAACAAGATCAATCAGCTCAGACTATATATTCACGTTTCATCAACTTACCTACACCTGTAGTTTCACTTCCAGTTCCTGATGTAGTCGGTATAGCAATCAGCGGTGTTATAGGACCAGGAACTGGCAATCCCTTCCCCAAGGGAGGATTGACATAGTCATAAAAATCTTCTGGCGGATAACACGTATAAAGATTTGCCGCCTTGGCTGTATCAATAGTTGACCCTCCTCCCAACGCAATGATGACATCATACGATCCATGATTGTTTGTTTTCTCCGCCATGAATTTGATTGCATGTTTGAAACTATCATTGTTCGGTTCCACTCTAATTTCGTCGTAGATATCTAGAACATGTCCATCTGGGGCATGTTGTTCAATGGAAGATAGGACAGTGTCAAAAGGATCCAATTTTGTAATATGTGGATCAACAAAGAGTAGGATTCGCTTCGAATTCATGTATGCTAGATCGTGTCCTACTTCCGATGTGGAGGATGGTCCAAATCGAAGAGTCGAGGAAGCTAATTCGCATATCGGGTCACTCTCAAGTGACGAAAAGTTGCACCTGCCTGTCACTCTCTTGAACGGCGTGAGGGACAAACGTCTACACCACATAATATTATCGTTTACAATACGTAGTCGCGCGTTACTCTCTGTCAATAATGATTGAGGTAGTTGCCGAAGACAAGACGGAAGAAACAGCCACGTAGGTTGTGCTGAATGATGCACCGATGAGCTGATTTGTTGTTGGCTCTCTTGTGTCTAATTTCTGTGGAAGGTTTTTGTTCATGTTTATACTTTTGTAGCTAGCTGTGGACTGAGGACGGCAAGCGGCAATGAAATGAGATGCGATGACATGAACACACTGGACTTATGTAGCGGCGACATGCAATAAGTTTACTTACCTCCTTGAGATCTTTGGTAGAATGAATGGATCGATGTTATGGATATGGAACTAAAAATAATGAGATGACATCGCGGATGAAAAAGTTGAAGAATTTAGGGAACGAGAACGAGAATACAAAAATGCGAAGGCGGGTCACCGAACGAACCTGTGCGTAGATACTTTTTGCCCTTGTTCTTGATTGGCTACTTATTCTGTCAAAGTGTCGTTGTGACATGAATTTGACAGATTGCAGATTGCAGATTGCAGATGGCAAAAATTGCTCGCAGATGGCAAATGGCAACATTCTCAATTGACACCGGAAAGATCCAAAGATCCACATAAAAGATCCGCCCCCGCCCGCCCCCAGATCGACTCATGTGACGATGATCAATCTCTTAAGTATGACGGCGAGCACTTCTCTTGTTCTTGTGGAGTACAATACGGAAGCAAAAGAAGTGCCTCCTTCCGACCCTAAGTAACATGGCAAGCAGAGGAGCTCGAACCGTCGGCAGCAACTTTATCCTAGCCTCACTTCTTGCGTCATTCTCCTACCTTCCATTTGAGCTGGTGGCTAAAATCACATTGGTCGTTTGTGTAGGTCTCTTTGTGCTGGACCCATTCCCAATTTCAAGACTGGTTAGTATCGCTGGTGTTGCGGTTGTGCTTGCGATTACGAGAGCTAGGCAACATTTTCTACTTTTGGAAGCCGAAGAAGAGGAACGTCAGCAGCAACAGCAACAATCAATCAACTCTACCAGTGACAAATCAGATTGAAACTAGATTGATATCACATCATAGATACTTCTACTTCCTTAAAAATGAAGACCAAGGCATCCAAATTAATACTGTCAAACAACAAGACAATCAAAGCAGCTTTGGTTGACATTTCGGGAACACTGCACGTAGGTGATAACGCTATTCCTGGAGCAATCGATGCTTGTCGAAAACTAATCCAATACAGTATAGATCAGCAGAATTTCAGGGTATTATTCTTGACAAACACTTCCAGGGTATCATCCGAGACACTATTACATCAATTGCGTGAAATGGGGTTTGACGAATCATGTATTCCAAGCCGAGACGCTGTTGTGACAAGTATCAGTGCAACGCGACAATATCTCATCACTAATGGGCTACGTCCTTATTGTCTGGTTGAAGATGACTTGGTAGAGAATGATTTTCATGGAGTTGAAATGAATAATCCAAATTGTGTCCTTGTAGGTCTTGCACCTAGCAAGTTTTGCTACGACAAGTTAAATGGNTGAAATGAATAATCCAAATTGTGTCCTTGTAGGTCTTGCACCTAGCAAGTTTTGCTACGACAAGTTAAATGGGGCATTTCGATTGCTATCACAGTTGAAGGAAGAGAAGGAAGCAGCGCTTCTGAATCATGCAAATGGTGGAGATAAGCCAAGTCTAATAGCTATACACCGTTCCAAGTACTATCGTGATGCAGATCATCAGCTATCTCTAGGTCCTGGAGGATTTATCACTCTCCTTGAGCAGACGCTGGAGTCACTGCTCATGTAGTTGGCAAGCCATCTTCTGCATTCTATCATGCAGCAGTATCATCCTTGGGGTTGGATCCTGCCAATGTTGTCATGATAGGAGATGATGTTGTGGGTGATGTCAAGGGAGCACTCGATGCTGGCTTGGGAGGTGCGGTTTTGGTGCAAACTGGAAAATACACAAATGGAGATGAGCTCGGTCACAAGACTAATGGGGTCGAGCCGACGTTGACTTGTCAATCTTTTGCGGAAGCGGTTGATTGCATTTGTTCTAGTATTGACGGATGAAAGCATATAATGTAATAGAGATAGAAATGTGTACTACATAAACTGTGTCTTTAAACGCATCTTAGTATCTTAGCAATGTATACACGTTTTTTCTCTATTGTAAATGTTCATTTAATCAGCACATCTAGTTGTTTGGTCGGGGTTTAGTCCTGCCCCAACTGGAAGATAGCAAAGCTCCTCACTTGGTGCGGTGGCAGATACCTTCACAGTTTCACCGACAATGGTATCAGAAACGACAGCACTCTGAGCTTCTGATGGTGGATAAACTTGCCAGAACTTGGCCTTCTCATCGTCCCAGTTATCCAAAATGGCCTCAGCCTTCTCACTTCCAGTCTTCTCGAAGTGACGTTCAATCATATTTCTCAATTGAAGCTCTCCTGCGGGGGTGACAATGCGTTGGAACTTGACAATCTCTTCATTGACACGCTCGTTGAAGCGACCATCTTCGTCGTAGAAATATCCAATACCACCAGTCATACCGGCTCCAACATTTCTTCCGACAGTTCCAAGTGCAACAACAACACCTCCAGTCATGTACTCGCAGCAGTGATCTCCAGTTCCCTCGCAGACAGCGTAAGCTCCACTGTTTCGTACGCAGAAACGTTCTCCTGCACGTCCATTGGCGTGGAAGTCACCACCAGTTGCTCCATAGAGACAGGCGTTTCCTACAATACTAGAGTCAGCGGCAACAAAACCAGCATCTGCCTCGGGAAGAACCACGATCTCTCCTCCGTGCATTCCCTTTCCTACGTAATCGTTAGCCTCACCAGTCAGTCTAAGTTTCATTCCTGGAAGAGTGAAAGCACCGAATGATTGTCCGGCACTTCCGAAAATATTGACGTTCAAGTTGCCATTGAGACCCTTGTTTCCGTATTTGCGTGAAATATCTCCAGCCAACATAGCACCGGTACTACGGTCAGTGTTCTTGATGTTGAAACTGACAGCGGTGTCTCCAGAGTTGTTTTCAATAGCGGCCTTAACATCTTCGTGGTTGCACATTTCACGATCCAAGTCGGAGCTGCCTCCGTTCACGTGCACGACCTCATCCTTGATTCCACCACCTTCGACAGGTGTAGCACGGAGGAAGGCACGGTCGTCCTTACTGTCGGGGATGCTTCCGAAGAAACCAGACAAGGAAACCCCCTTAGTCTTGGCAATACGTGCGAGTTGCTCTTCACTCTCCTTGAGAATATCAGCACGTCCGATCAAATCTTCGAACTTGGAGTAACCAAGGTGGGCCATGAGCTCACGGATCTCTTCAGCAACAAACATGAAGAAGTTAACAACGTGCTCAGGAGTTCCAGGGAACTTCTTGCGGAGCTCTTCCTTCTGACTAGTAACACCAACGGGGCAAGTGTTGAGATGGCAAACACGGGCCATGACACAACCCTCGGCAATCATAGCAATAGTTCCGAAACCAAACTCTTCAGCACCCATCATGGCGGCAATGGCAATATCTCTTCCAGTTCGAATACCTCCATCGACTCTCAAAGTGACGCGGTCACGAAGTCCGTTGGTCAAAAGAGCGGAGTGAGCTTCAGAAAGTCCCATCTCCCATGGCATACCAGCATGCTTGATGGACGAGAGAGGAGAGGCACCAGTACCGCCATCACCTCCAGAGATTTGAATGACATCAGCTTGCGCCTTAGCAACACCACACGCGACAGTTCCAATACCAATGGAAGATACAAGCTTTACAGAAACACCGGCGCTCTCGTTGATGGCGTGCAAATCGTGAATGAGTTGAGCAAGATCCTCAATACTGTAGATATCGTGATGGGGAGGAGGAGAAATAAGGGTGACACCAGGCTTACTGGCACGGAGACCAGCAATGTAGTCAGAGACCTTGGGTCCAGGAAGCTGCCCACCTTCACCAGGCTTGGCTCCTTGGGCCATCTTGATCTCCAATTGCTTAGCGGTAGTCAAGAACTCGGGAGTAACTCCGAAACGTCCACTTGCTACTTGGTGAATGTAAGAGTTGGCAGAGTCACCGTTCTTAAGGCCAGCAAGGTGGGGGTATGTTGGACTGCGTCCCTTCTCATCAACGTCACTAAGATCCTTGATACGAACAGTATCTTCTCCACCCTCTCCGGAGTTCGACTTTCCTCCAACACGGTTGACGGCAATAGCAAGAGTCTCATGGGCTTCGCGACTCAAAGCACCAAGAGACATGGCACCAGTACAGAAACGCTTCATGATTTCAGCAGCAGGCTCAACCTCATCAATCGAGATGCTCTCACGGTCAGATTCGAAATCAAGAAGATCACGAATGTTGGCCAAAGGAGCGGACTCCAAACTCTTTTTGAAGATTTCGTAGTTGGCAACACTCTTGGGTTTGACACCATCATTCTCAGCCTCATCACGGTTGGTAGCAGCGCTCACAGTTTTATCAAGACCAATAGCATTGTGAAGAAGTTTGGCGAGATCAGAAGAGTTGGCGTGGTATTCTCCCTGCTTAGGCACAGGCTTGTAGTAACCATAATTGATGAGCTTGGACTTCTCGTTAGCGGATTCTGGCCTCATCATAGCAGTCTCAAGGGCAATGTCGCTGAGATTGACTCCTCCAATACGGCTCGTAGTTCCCTTAAAACTAGTGTTGATGACCTCTTCACCAAGTCCCATAGCCTCAAAGATTTGCGCTCCTTGGTACGATGAAAGGAGAGAAATACCCATCTTGGACAAAATCTTGAGGAGGCCGTTCTCAACTGCCTTACGGTAGTTTTGTTGAGCCTCGTCCAACGTAGCACTAGTGAGCTTACCAGCCTTCATCATGCTTTGGGTCCTCTTTGATCCGTGCCATTGCTTGACTGTCTCAAGAGCAAGGTAGGGGTGGACTGCGTTGGCACCATATCCTACCAAACAGGCAAAGTGGTGAGTAGACCAAGCACTTCCAGTTTCGATAACGAGCCCAGTGTCCATACGAAGACCTTCGTCAATAAGACGATGGTGAACAGCTCCGACAGCAACCATGGGAGGAATGTAGGTTGTTTCATCCAACTCAGCTTGGTCGGCAGACTTATCACTCAAAATCAAAACCTCAACACCGTTGCGGACGTCCTCAACAGCCTTATCGCAGATAGCATCAATCGCGGCCTTAATTCCATCAGGACCATCAGCGAGAGAATATCTAGTAGAAATAGTCGATTGTTGGAAACCTCCGTTCTCGGGCTCGGCAAAGGAAGCAATCCTGTCCATTTCGTTGGAGTTCAATACGGGAGACTCAAGATGAATGAGGCGAGCACCCTTCTCAGAAACCTTGTAGATACTCTCCTTCTTTCCAAGTGTCATAGCCACAGACATAACAACACCCTCACGAAGAGGATCGATAGGAGGGTTGGTTACTTGAGCGAAACGTTGCTTGAAGTAATTGTAAGTTGTGTGTGGGCGTTCGGAGAGAACGGCAATTGGTGCGTCGTCACCCATCGAGTAAGTTGTCTCCTTGGCAGATCCAGCCATGTCTTGGATTTGCATACCAATATCCTCAAGTCCCCATCCGAAAGTTCCCTGAGCGAATGTAGTGGTAGCATCATCATAAAGGCGATCGTCGGCGAAGGACATCTTTGTCACGTCCTTGCGTCCCTGCTTCACCCATTCGCCGTAGGGGTGGCGAGAAGCGATTTCGGACTTGATTGCAATGTTGTCCTTAAATTCACCAGTGGCCAAGTCAACATTGATCATCTGACCAGGTCCAAGACGTCCTTTCTGAACAATATCTGACTCTTCCAAATCAACAACACCAGTCTCACTCATCATGTAAACGGTACCATCACTGGTGATCGAGTAACGAGCAGGGCGAAGACCATTCCTATCCAAAGAGGCACCGATACTCTTACCATCGGAGTAAACCAAGAGGGCTGGGCCGTCCCACGCTTCCAACAATCCTCCGTGGAACTTGTAGAAATCGACAATTTCAGGGTTGTTGCTCAAGGCGGGTTCGTTTTCGTAGGCAGTCGGGACCAAGGACATGAGTGCACAGGGAGCACGGTGGCGAGACTTGGTCATGAGCTCAAACACAGCATCAAGGTTGGCAGAATCAGAACGACCCAAATCAACAAGAGGCTCCAAAACATTTGGAACATCCTGAGTGTTGCACATCATGACAATGTTATCTGTGTTCTCAGCATCGACGAGATCGTTCAACTCACATTCTGGGAGAGCCTTGGACTTTTCTCTGGCCTTGACCCAGTTGACATTACCGACAAGTGTGTTGATCTCTCCATTGTGTCCAACGACGCGCATAGGCTGTGCTAGTGGCCACTTGGGGTTGGTGTTGGTTGAAAATCGACGATGGTAGATGACAAATTTGGTTGTGTATTCTTCATTCTGCAAATCCTTGTAGAATTGAGGCAAGACACAACCCTGTACCATACCCTTGTACACAATCGTTGAAGAAGAGAAGGAAGCAAAGTATGTTTCACTGTTAGCATCTTCCCATTTGAGACCCGCCTTTTCAAGTTCAACAAGAATACGACGGCGCACGAGGTAGAGAGTGCGTTCGAAACCATCACGTGTCTCTTCATCATCATCTAAACGTTTGGGGGCCTTGACAAACATTTGCCACATGGATGGGACGGCAGCTTTAGCCTGAGGTCCAAGCGCTTCAGGATCGACTGGAACCTCCCTCCATCCCAAAAACTCCAATTCATTTGCTGCGCATACTTTCTCGATGACTTCCTTGACTGCATTCCTACGATCCTCATCTTGAGGAAGGAAGACCATACCCACACCGGGCTTTGGACAGTTTTCGGAACGATATTCAGAGAAAAGTTTCCAAGGGATTTGAGTCATAATACCTGCACCATCACCGGAAATACCATCACCTCCACAGGCACCACGGTGCTCCATGCAGTCAAGAGCGGTGAGACCTTGCTGAAGAACTTTGTGTGTACCAAATTCCTCTGTAAACATGAGATGTGGTGATGTTATGAACAAAGGTGAGTACATACAGAGCGAACGCAACAACTGAAATGTAACAACAGCATCTTTGCTTGCTTGTTTTCTTCGTCTGAAACTCCTTGGCTTGGAAGATTCATCGTCTTTTCTCGCCTTTGACATACGTTATTTGCCGCGACTGTGCATTCTACTTACCACCAGACTGGGTATTCGCAATGAATCCAACACCGCAAGCATCTCTCTCCTTCACCAATGGTGTTGGTCCTTCAAACATATTCTTAGTCTCTCCCTCCTTTAGTTTGAAAGCCTGCAACGATGTTACTCGCTCCACAGCGCTGTGTCGCTGGGTAAGCCCATGTTGTACTTGAAAAGAAGAAATGTACGATGAAGCGGATGAAGCGACAACCGCTATCAGGGCAGCACTACTGAGTCTCATGTTGCTGTGTATTGGATCTCTCTAATCGTCGTCCGTACTAGCAGAGGAACCGCTTGTTTGTTGTTATCGTGAATAATGACGAGGTGAGGTG
>JALLBC010000118.1:0-14379 GCA_036939775.1 Skeletonema grethae | reverse complement strand
ATAGCAGGAAGGAGCGAGCAGCATCATATTAATTCGACCCAACTTTCAATCATGAAATCAATCAGAAGGACCTTACTGGTGATGCATCTTTGCGCCACACCATTGGTAGCTGCATTCAACATTTCTTCACCGCATGCGAAGAAAAGCTCAGCACTTAAGATGCATGCGGAAGATGGTATGAGCGATATCGACACTTCACGTCGTTCTTTTTTTGCATCAGCGTTGGCTGCTTCTTCAGTCATCACCTTGCCCTTTGCTGCGAACGCTGTCTATGGAGCTGATGCCAATATGCAGATGCCAAATATTGTGCAAGGGATATCCGACAGAGCTACCAAGCAGTGTCTTGTTGAAAGTCTTGGCAATAGAGAGTGTCTCGTGTATGAAGACCCAGACAATAAGCTTTACCAATCGGCCGACAGCAAAATACTGTTCGAGAGACTTGGTACCTCTGTAGAGGCATTGAAGAGACTACCAAGCTACATTGCAAACAAGCAGTGGAGCAACGTTAATAGTGTCCTTACTGGGCCAATGGGCTCGCTTTCTTATAATATGAATGAAATTGTAAAGCTCGTAGAAGAAGATAATCCCATCAAGAGTCAATGCAAGGACTTGACAGGGAACATTAGGAAAGATCTGTATGCTATCTCTGCTGCAGTTTCGTCCAAAGATGAAAAGCAAGCACTCATCAATTATGAAAGAGCAAGTGAAAAGATGGAAAAGTTTGTAACGTTGGTCGGTAGTGTGTGAATACTGACGTTAAAATACATTTTGATATAATACACAGTATGTACAGACTGTTTGAATTCAACATGCACCTGATCCCAGATGCTCTGAATTCGATTAGATGGAACTCGACTGCTGCGATGCGTCACCTGATTCTTTCGAATCTGAATTCAGTGTCGAAGGTTTCGATAGGGTCAGATCCATGATTGGAGATGTACTTTCGACTTTGCTTGTCCGGAACATGTTTGGGCTATTAGTCGATTTATCATCCGGAATCGAAGCAGCAGTGGACGATGTAATTCTCATTACTTTTGCCGATCGTTTCTTCCAATTAGAACGAATGAGCAGATACAACAAGATTGTACTGGAGACAGAGTAACCCATTGTCACGGCTGCTACGAGTCCTTCCAAATTGTATTTTTTCACGATCACAAAGTATGCTGCGATGGGAATCGTTATTACCCAGCTGGTCACCATGGATACAAACGTGGCAAGTCGCACGCGACCTTGTGCTCCAAGAACTGCCCAACCTAGCATGCCAATCGTCATGACGATGCTACACAGGCATAACAGTGGAATGAGCTGCGTCATCTCTGCCCCGATTTGATCATAGTCAAGTAAGTCGAAGATATAATTGCCAAGCAGACCGTAGTATGCAAACGCAAGGGCAGTGCCCACGGACATTCCGATGATGAGTGACTTGTAAGCTGACCTCGATGCATGGGCCTGGTTTCCTCTACCCATGTGATAGGCACATCTCAATTCAGCCCCGCAACTGCAAACGATCAAGCATTAGTTAGTGTGCAAAAAGAGTCCGTATCCTTGAATGATCTGAGTTTCAAACTAAACTCACCAGAGTCCTTCTATAAGTGAGCTGAATATGTCAAAAGTTCTTCTCATGACTGCAAACGTTGCCACGTCATCTGTTCCTATTCGCGATGCATATAGCACCAGAACACCCCATTCACTTTCACGAATGAGAGATCCGATACCAAGAGGAACGCCAGTTTTAAGCATTTGTTTCACTGCCTCTTTATTCTTCAGAGCATTTGACCTGACCATGCCAACCCAGCATAGATCAAGCCAGCCTCTCGATGAGAGAAATATGAAATTGATGAGTATGAAAACAATAGCAACACAACATTTCAACCACGCCAAATCGACTAGTGTTGCGTTGTCGTAGCTGTAGAGATAAGCTGCAATTCCAGCTGTATAGGAAGCATTCATCAGAATTTCAATGACATTGCTGTAATTCGAAGGGTCAATCGCACTCAAGAATTGCAATTGCGCATCGTTGAATCCACAAATGAGCAATGCCACTACTTGTGCGGAGGCAAAGCTACCTCCAAGAGTTGCCACATCATTGCTGACATCCAACCAGACTAAAAGTTGGTACATAAATGAGGCCATTATCACCAGCGGCAGAAACGCGGTAAGTACAAATACAATTTGAGTTAGCTGAACGTACTGCCCAGCAAGAAAATAATTTCCAGCCCCAATTGCATGAGTACACAGCGTAGCTTGGGCATCCCTGTAATGGAAAATAGATAAAGGAGTTAGAACGCATCAAATTAAATCTTCAACCCCTGCATCTGCATAGAGTGATGCATGCAACACTTACGTAAAACCTTTCGCCGCTTTGTATACCATGCTTAAAAAGTATCCAGTTACTAGGAAAGCAGACAGGTCTTCAGCTCCAAGTACGGAAGAGATGAGAGCAATGTCGATAATGACGAACATGTTACTTGCCAACGCTGTAAAAGTATAGGGCGCCATTAAGCTGACTAGCCTCTTGGACTCGTGGTCGAACTTTGCGGTGAGCACAATAAAGTCCCAGGTGTCCTTCCTTTTGTTTGGGTGGTAAGGTGACTCCTGGCCAAAAACAAGATCCATGTTCGAAGTGCTCGTTTGAACACTCTCGAAACTTCTCATCCTTTTGAAGTCATGATCATCTGCCTTGGTGATAGGAATGCTCGGAGGAATGTAAGGCTTGGCCTTCTTTTCTTTTTTCCTCGTCATGGCTGCCCTATGCTCTCTGTCTAATTGAGATTGCAGTATTTGATGGTGCAATCGAAGATTACCCGGCGCATAAAACCCACCATCAAGAAAGGATTTTTTTGGAACTTGCGATGATTGCGAATCAAGAGGCTCGATTGGTTGCTTCTTCGTGACAGCTTTCACTGCTCTTTTGAACAGTTTCTTCCTCTTGGAAGACTTCTTCGTCTGCCTCTTCCCGGCAGAAGGAGTCCGATCTGGTATTACATTGCAGCACTGTTCGTCAAACCCATTGCCAATGCTGAATGAAGACCTTTCAGCTTCCCTTTCGCAGGATGTATCGTCCGAGATATGTCTCTTTGTGCGCTTAGATTCGTCTAGGAGGTTATTACTAGAAGTGAAAGCATCCGTAGATTTCCTTTTTCTCATCATATGTTCCTCAGGTGAACGGGGCAAATTATTGCCAACGTGCTGCTCTTGTACGAAGTTGTCAGCTGTCTCATCGATAACAGATGACAGAGGGTCATCGTAATGCATTGGGAAGCAGCAAGAGCAAGCTCCACAGTCCATGCCCGGACTTTCCAATATATCTGCGACTCCACAGTTGATGTCCCCACTTTCTAAGACATCTTCGACTACATTGCAACCGTGGCATCCGTCAGCTGTGGTGTCCAAGAAGTTCAAGTTATGACCAGTCTGCTCCCCACTATCCCATTCCTTCCTTGATCTACGCAAGCGAGCACGCCGATTGCCTATTGCGACGAAGATTGGCAAAATTAGTAAAGAACAGACACAAAACAGCAGTGTTCCGAGGAACAGAGTTGCACCTGGATCAATAATTTGTAATGCGTCGTCGGTCACTTCTCCGTCGCCGCCGTCGTCGTCAGCATAGACATAATCCGCCGCCATGTCAGGCGAGGCAGACCAAGCGACCTGGCAATCCTCCGTCTCTCAAATTTGCGCTAGGCAGTTGTTCCTCAGAGACAAGTAAAGGGAGCTAGTAGGAGGATTAAGAAGTAGTATTGTAGGATGTAAGAAAGAATAACAAAGAGACTATTATCTACTTATCCTTGCGAACTTTTTGCTATGATGCAGCTACCTAGCTGCATTTGAGCGGCTGCACCGTCATCATCTGTAGAAGTGTCAACAAGATCCAACGGCACCGGATTTCGGCAAATACTTAAGAGTGAGAAGGTGCGTGTTGAGAAAGCGGTCGCCAAAGTTCTTGCCATGCGTGATGCGTGAGAAGACACACGCATCTCTTTCTCTCTGTAGAGAAACAGAGAGAGAAAATTGAAAAGCTGCTCTGTTCCTGGTGCGGTGCCTGGCCTGGTGAAGTAACACGCGTTGTCCTCGTATTATCATAAGTATGATCTATTGTACAATACCTTTTACTTATTGTACACTCTACACAAGTTGTTAGATGATGACTGTTTGCATGAGGATATGGCTACCGTGCATGTGGGCGCTGATTGCTTTGTGCAGCAAGCCGAGCCTCTGCTTTCTACCGCTATTGTCCACCAGCGGAGAGGTAAAAACTACTAAAGCAGCTACCAACAACTTTTTTCATCACACTAAGACAAGGAGTACAAATGACGCTGGTAGAACCTTCATAACAAACTCCTCAAAGAAAGGAATATCATCCAATATGTTTCTACAGCAAGGAGGGTTGGTGACATGTCTTCCGCTTCTATCACCTCTTCTCAAATTTCTTGCGCAACCAAGTTCTCTCGTTGTACTATCCTACATCATGGTTGCCAACATAATCTATCTGCAGAGAAGATCTCACTTGCGGAAGATGACCAAAAGAAAATTATTACAGATACGAACAACACGTGAGGAGGGGGTCAACCTTGGCTTGCATGTAACAAACATCGTCGCTTGGCAGGTATTTGTGACATCTATCTTTCCCATTCTTGAGCCTTTATCGAGGATATGTGGATTTGTTTCGTTCTATTACTTCTACCCAAATGCCAATGGTTGCGGAATTATATTTGAGCCACTTTCTGTGCAGCATCTACCAATGAAGAAGCGGCAGCGTTCTCAGCTGCGGCTTGATTGGCATAAGTTCTCATTTAATGTGGGACAAATTGGGCGAGATGGTTTTCGACACCCTCCTTCTGTTGAGAGGAACTTGCCGCATTTAGATGTTCCTCAGTTGCAGCTGAAGCATTGGCCATGGAGGAGAAAGCATAAAAAAACCAATGTCAATGTCAAGAAAATAACTTGAATAACTTTATAATAACACATTATGACCCCCCTATGTCTATTTACCTAATCTACTTGATTTGATTCGAGCATTCTCATTAAGATATATAATACCATACAAACTGAAAGTACGAAGCCTATCATTTCGTATTGATCTTACATGACGAAATGTCCACCCTCTCCTACTGCAAAACTGGCAAGCTGATTGAGTGTATGATCTTTCTCATCAAGGCACTCCTTGATGAGATCTTTGATAGAAATGATTCCCACCACTTGACCCATATCATCAATTAGAGGAAGATGACGGATGTCACGACTTAACATTTTATCCATACAAGCGTCAACGGTATCATAGGGCCTGGCCATGACCAAATTAGCAGCCTTTGTCGAAATATTCTTNATCCATACAAGCGTCAACGGTATCATAGGGCCTGGCCATGACCAAATTAGCAGCCTTTGTCGAAATATTCTTTACTGCGATGTCTTCACTGCTCTCCCCTAGCAAGGCAACTTTTGTCACATAGTCTCTTTCACTGACGACACCAGAAAGCTTGCCTGAAATATATTTGAGCGTGGAGTATAGCAGAAGAGTTTCGGGTGAGTGTTCTCTTGCCTTTGACACGTGCAGAACATTAAAGATACAAGATACCATAATTCATCTTCTTACCATCTTTATCCTTCGTGACAAGACATCCAACATCATACGCCGCCAATTTCTCAACCATCTCAATTACAGTGGCATCCTCGCTGATAGTATAATCCATGCCAGAGTAACAACTCTTGTTCCATGCGTGTTCTGCAGTGCGGTCGCCAACTTTGCTCGTGACGGTTCGCTTCGAGGAAGCGTAGTGGGATGATACAGCCGCCGATGCTTGAAGACGATGCTGAGAGAGAGTGCGAGCGGATGCTCTCGCTATTGATGATGCGCAGGCCGATATCATGATGTTTGTTGTTGTTGTCGTCGTTTATTAGTGACTAGCACACGAGTGTCAGTGAGGCTTCAGTAGTGATTTATGGCACCAGTTGAAATTCTTATGATCGTGATGTGTTCTTTGGATCTTGAATGGCCCCATCACCACTTCGACGCGGAAGATTCGGATTCGTTACTAATTCCTACGCTGGCGGACTGAGTGCAAACTCAAAGTGGCGCCCCACCCAAAGCAGATAGAGGCAAAGGCCGAAGCAAAACGCCAAATCACCCGAAGGCAAAGGCCACAAAGGGGACAGGTAGGAGTAGTGCAGAACTGGCCTGCTCGGAAGAAGCTTTAGGTAACTAATCGCAAGCCAATGGCATTGGTCGTCCCGGGGCTACTAACATTCTTGTCCATTATCTGGACTGTTACTTCGTTATGCACTCATCAATCAACGAAGCATCATCCAGATCACGATGTGATCATCGTAGGAGGAAGCATTTGTGGCCTTGCTACAGCAGTAGCCTTAAAGTCGCAGATCTCTTCTATCAACGTACAAATCTGTGAACGAGCAACGTCGCTGAGACCAACTGGTGCTTTGTTATCTTTATTCCCAAATGGTGTGACAGCATTGAAAAACATTCTTGGTGGTTTGCAAACTACCAGAGATCCGAAAGTCTCACTGTTTCAAATGCTAAGCCAGCAATCGGTACCGTCTCAATGCACAATTATCAAACAAGTTGAAACAGGGCAAGTGACCGATGTACGAGTTGTCAAGTCCGTAGAAAAATCTAACGAGGGAAAATCACCTGGACGGTTTATTCTATGGTATCAATTGCAAAACATTTTGTTGGAAGCACTTGAAGCAACTTCAGCGGCAGATGTGAATTGCATGTCACTCGGCTGTGAGTTTCAAACCTACTCTTTTGACCATTCAACTGGGCTAATCCGTGCTACATTCAAAGCGGGCGAAAACAAAAACACAACTGTTACGAAAACGTGTAGACTATTGATAGGAGCTGATGGAATCAGATCTACACTACGTCCTCTGATTTCACAATCTGGTTCAACACCTCAAATTCGTTCTTACAAACGCATTATATACAGAGCTCTAATAGATGCAAAAGATGTGGCTCCAGATTTTATACCAAGTATTGGAACTGCTGTAGTATATAAAAGTGCAACTAATGTTGGTCAAATATTCAAACTACAGTCGTGTTCCGAAGCTAAGACAATCGCTTTAACCGCAACTGTATCTACCGAAGATACAGAAGAAGTAGTCCGGCAGTGGCACTCAAGTGAGGCGAAATCCAATTGGAGGAATGCATTTTCAGATTTTCCAACTGATGTACTTGATCTGATAGATCTTTGTCCACCTTGTTCTGTCTACACAAACTGTGTGAGTGATTTGCAAATAGATGACAAGGAACAAATACCGACTTTATGTTGGAGTCAAGGGGATGAACCGTTGCTGCTTATCGGTGATGCGGTTCACGGGATGACGCCTTCTCTTGGGCAAGGTGCAAATGTTTGTATGGAGGATGCAATCGAATTGGCAATGATAATGAGGCAAACAAGTGAAGCAGCAGATACCAGCATAGATGGCTTGACACATGCGCAAATAATGAAAGCCATCAGGCGATTTCAATCTGTGCGGAATGATCGAGTGGTAGAAATTCACTGCTCAAGCCGAAATCAGGCATCTATTAAACTGTCAGCTGAATCAAGCTTGAAGAACTACCAGGAAAAGAATGAAGACTTTTTCCGGAGGCTTTATAAGTGGACTCCTATCCTTTGTTGAGTAGTACATAATGTAACAGAAATTTTAAAGTACGTCTGATTAGCCCTCTAACGTGTAAGTGGACTCCTATCCTTTGTTGAGTAAGAGTGTAAGTGTATTGACTTCACCTAATAATATTCTTTGGACAGCCCAATCATTGTGCGAATCCATTATTTTCTCTTTATGGTGTCATAGCTGCCTTGGGCTTATCCTTATCAGTCAAACCAACAGCCGCAGCACTCAATTCCCACATCTTCGCTGCAGTTTCGCGATCCCTTACAGCATCTGATTGGGCGTTCTCGAAAATCTCACCGCCAGATCCACCGGCACCTCTGGGCTTTCCATCCGGACTCCATCGTCCTACCTGTTGTGCGCCACCGTTCCA
The DNA here is from genome assembly GCA_036939775.1 of Skeletonema grethae. Taxonomy (NCBI): domain Eukaryota; phylum Bacillariophyta; class Thalassiosirophyceae; order Thalassiosirales; family Thalassiosiraceae; genus Skeletonema; species Skeletonema grethae. The sequence continues at coordinate 6,377 of JALLBC010000118.1, read as the reverse complement.
GGACCAGTATACATCTGATTTGGTGCATTGTGGGTCATCGACAACTTGAGCCAAACGCTGGCCAGCCTCTTCCATGCCAACGTATCCTCCGGTAACATATTTCATGAACCAGGGGAATGCCTTACGGAACCAGGGCCTCTTTTCCCTAAACAACGAAGTTTCTGCAATACATCCAGGGTACATGCTGCTGAATGCAATTCCAGTGCTGTCGTGATATCTTCGGTGCAATTCAGACACAGTCATCATGTTACAAACCTTAGAGTCTTTGTAAGCTTTGGCACCAAAGAATGGCTTGCCATCAGCCATGGAAATTGGTTCCCTTGCTCCACTTTCGAATCCCTGGAGCTGACCAAGGTCTGCTTGTGGGTAGACGAGTCCACCACCTGCAAAGCACACAAGATATACAAAGATGAGCATGTATTGAAACAACAGTAACCGACTTCATAGAATCATCAGTCATCTTTTCTCTCAGTAAAAAGAGCAGTCTTGCAAACTTACCAACAGTATTTGTGTTTCCTGTAATACTTCCAACGATGCACATCCTAGCTCCCTTAGCCTTGGCCATATCGTCCACCATCAAATTTGCCAACAAAAAGTGTCCAAAATGATTGATTCCCATACTCTGTTCAAATCCATCATCAGTCCACGCTGGTTCTGGATCAGTGGGCTTGTAAACAGCCGCATTACAAATAAGATTGTCCACGGGACGAATGCTCTTGAATGCCTTAAGATTGGACACAAAGTCACGAACAGATTGGAGTGATCCAAGTTCGAGCTTCATGACGACATATGATCCATCGGGCATGCCGAATTCCTTGGCCACGCGCTTGCCTTTTTCGACATCGCGAACAGCCATGACAACAAAGTGTCTGCCTGTCTTGGCGAGTGTTGCAGCACAGTTGAGTCCAAGTCCACTGGATGCGCCAGTGATTACAGTGAGCTTACGGTTTCCAATTTTGACACCACCAAGGTACTTAGCTGCTTCCTTATCTTCGGGGAAGTAGAGTTTCTGTGGCAGTTCAGTTTGAGTAAGCATGTCAGAGAGGATGGTTGGAGAGCTGGAAGAAGTCACGATGTTTCTCGATACAGATGTCAATGTTCTTTGTGTGGTAGGAACGGGGGCAAATGCCTCCGCAGTGGCAAGCATGGCTGCAGCCGCCACAACGCTTGGTGTAAAGCGAACCATTTCGTTCTTGATACTTGTTGATATAATTGGTGTTCTACCAAAATGAACTGACACTATGCCAGTGCAAGCGCAGAATATGGTAGGAATGCAATCCATCTCGTGGAAGATCTGTGCAAGATGAAACTTGAACTTCCACGAGGCACTAATGGGGTTGTTTTTAAGAAATTTTATTATAAGAAACTTCCTCCTCTTCGTTTTATGATTTGAGTGACTCATCGCGTAAAACACCGATGCCGATGCCGATGCCGATGATGCGGATGCAGATTTGATGCATCATGGCAAACTCCCACTCCTGCTCTTCACACTGCGGTAATAATTTGCTACAGTGGTGTGGGTAGTTGTTTCAAGTCGTCTTTATAAGCAAAACTACGAAACATGAAGATATCCTGCACGGCCATGTTCACCCTCCTACTCCAGTTGCGTCGCGCGTCGGTCGCTTCCGCTTTCCAGCAACCTGCCAGGATATCAGCAAGGAATGTTGGACACAGATCCATCGCTTCGTCATCATCGATACTACTCGCTGAAGGAGGTGGCCGCAGTTCCGCTGCAGTTGCCGACAAAGATCTTCTAAACAAAACAACATCAGATAAGCAATCCAACAAAAAGGTTGCACTCGAAACCAACCCACCCAAAGGAACACGAGACTTTTACCCCGCAGATATGCGTCTGCAATCCTGGCTATTCAACCAATGGCGTCAGGTGGCAGCAACATATGGATTTTCCGAATATGACGCTCCCGTCCTTGAGTCCGAAAGTCTCTATACACGAAAGGCTGGTGAAGAAGTGACACAACAATTATACAATTTTGAAGACAAGGGCGGGCGTAACGTTGCATTACGACCCGAGATGACTCCCAGTTTGGCAAGAATGGTAATGGCCAAGAAGGGAGGATTGCCACTCCCACTCAAATGGTATTCTATCCCACAGTGTTGGAGATATGAGCGTATGACGCGTGGACGTAGGAGGGAGCATTATCAATGGAATATGGATATCTGGGGAGTTGATGGGATTGAGGCCGAGGCAGAGCTTTTGAGTGCTATGGTCACGTTCTTTAAGAATGTCGGTTTAACTGCGGATGATGTGGGTATTAAAGTCAATTCTCGTAATGTGATTGGTGAGGTTTTGACTGAGTTGGGCGTGCCAGAGGAAAAGTTTGCAGCCACGTGTGTTTTGGTGGATAAGTTGGAGAAGGTACCATTAGATGCTATACAGGGAGAGCTTGAAGCGCTGGGACTGGAACGTAGCATGATTGAAAAGCTTACCGATGTTCTTACCAATACGTCGATTGAATCGATTAGTGCCGTGCTTCCCGATGATTCCAAGGCAGTGAAGGAGCTAACCAAGTTATTCGATCTTTGTAACGCTTATGGAATTGGAGACTGGGTCATGTTCGATGCATCTGTGGTGCGCGGACTTGCCTATTACACAGGGGTGGTATTTGAAGCGTTTGATAGGAAAGGCGTGCTCCGCGCAGTTGCTGGAGGAGGTCGTTATGATAAGTTGTTAGAGACCTTTGGTGGGGATCCCACGCCTGCTGCTGGATTCGGCTTTGGAGATGCCGTTATTGTAGAGCTATTGAAAGAGAGGGATGTGCTACCATCATTTGAGGGAAGTGGCTTCGATTCTGTCGTGTTTGCAATGAGCGAAGATTTGTATGGGGTCGCAATAGAAGTGGCTTCCAAATTGCGTGCTGCAGGGCAAGCTGTCGACCTAATTCTTGAGAAGAAGAAGCCAAAGTGGGTGTTTAAGCACGCCAGCAGAAACGAAGCGAAATATTGTGTAATTGTTGCTGGCAATGAATATGAAAATGGAGAGGTTTCTGTGAAGGACCTTTCATCCGGAGAGCAGACGGCGGTGAAAATTGACGCGCTAGAAGATTGGGCAGCAGAGGTTAGCAAATAAAGATCTCTGTAAACGTGAACCAAAAACTTCTTTGTTACTATGTGCTTTGGTGGGAATTATAACCTTGCCACAAACTCGCCATGATATTCGCATCCACCCTTTGCAGCTCACGTGTGTTATAGCTCTGGCAATGATGACATTTTAGGCCGACGAAATGATAAGCGACATTCCCCATCTTACCGCAGTCTTGGCAGTAAATATTACTTGTTGTGGCAGCATATGCTGGAGGCATGGGTTGCATTCTGATGGCAGAATCAAGTAGAGCAAAGTATTCACTCATGTCCTCGGCGCTCTTTTTGCAGAGTGGGCATGTGTAACTGTGTCCTCGCATGTTTTTGAAACAAGAGAGATGCATCACATGACCACATTTCAATCCACGGAGGGGCTCAGTGCTTTGGAACATGCTTTCGTGACAGATAGGACAATTGCCCTGAAGTCGTTGTGGAATACAATGGTGGTCACCTTTCAATGAGACGCATGCATTACACCGCATGCAGTGACGATAATCAATTCCAAGGCCTTTTCCCGATCTACAGACGTTGCAAAAAGGACAGTGGTATATACTCTTGTTCGCCGAATCATCGTAAAAGTGACAGATGTTGCAACTGTATCTGGCAAAAGGCTTTCCTCCGGATGGGCATTCTTGATTGACACATTTATCGCCCGCTGGTTGAAGGGCACCACATTGCATGCACAGGACTTCCGTCACCTCGTACCGATCTAACGGAGAGTCTTTATCTTTCGCAGCCATCTCGCGTGATTGCTCGCAGCAAAGACGGCACGTATATAGCCGACCTGAGGTTGGATGGCGGAGTTTGCACGATCGAGCATAATGAGGGCATCCGAGGATATGATTGATGCCACCATCATGGTATGTTGGGGCAAGCTCGGAAGCAGAGAATAGTGGCACGGAGTTATTATTCGGGTGAAACTTGGTAGACTGAGGATCACTTGTCCACACGAGTGATATTTCTCCGTCGGGCATCTTTTTGTAGTATGATGACGGAGGAGTTTCTCTTCTAAAGCGTGCACTCGCACCTGCCGACGACATTGAGAATGACATGTGATGCGTCTGCTGCGTTGTTTGAACTACTGCTTCCGGCTGATGCCTGGCAGCACTAGCGATTTGAGGTACAGTGCTATTAACAACTTGCCCAGGAGCACATTCAGAGAACCCCCTCAACTCTCCTATTTCTTCCTCCCTCTTTCTTTTCGACAAGCGACAATTGCTCTTCCACACGCTGTCTCGAAGGCCTTGAATTGTCAAGTTCTTCTGTTTCGTATCTAAATTCGGATTCGTTCCTATAGCTCTGATAAGCTTCTCTAATTCTCCCGCGCTAGTATATTTCTCCACTGTCTTTCCGTTCGCTTTACCTTCACTTGGTTCAAACGGTCCTGAGATGGGGGTAGCCGAAGCTACTGGCTGAGCAGAAGAACCACGAGATAACTGCGGAATCTTCATTTCTGACGAGAGTGCAATACTACTTGGTTTTAAGTCTTCAATTTCCTCTTCCTCCTGTTCATTCTGTTTGATTTTCTTCTTTGGAGGCATTTTTCCTCCCCCATCTTCACTTTCTCCCAGTCCAGCCATCTTCAGCCAACGCTCAAAGAAGGTCCCAACCATTGCCTGTTTCATGTATTTGACCATGTCGTCTCTGTCTTGTTCGTCCAAATTTTGAACCGCCATAGTAAGGATTTGTGACATTAGTTCCGACGACCTTTTGCCCATAATTTTCCCGACCAAATCATTAATCTCAGTCTTGGTCAAATACTGGGCTACCAAGGGCATACAATGAGTTTCCTCTTTGTCCAAATGAGCAATCAAATGGTGCATCAAGTTACCAGTACCCTCCAGCAAAAGTTCTGCAGTCTTCTGTAAAGACACTTTGATTGCTGTGCCATTTTCTACACCAGTTGATACAGCATGTTTCTTCTCGTCTTTCTGCAGAATAGTTCTCCGCTTTGAAAGTTCCTCGCGTAATTTAGAGAGCAGATCGTTGATTGAGTTGAACATTTTTTCTTCATCCGCGTGATCTTCCTCATATTCTTCTTGCTCAATATGGTGAACGGTTATAGAATGTGATCGCTCACGTTGTTGCTGCTGTTGTTGTTGTTGTTGCTGCTGCTGCTGCACTGGTGGCTGTTCAATATTTCCATCAATCACTCCTCTCCCTCCCGATCCTGCTTCGTCAATTTCAAACGACGAGTCACAATCAAATGCACGATTATTAGGAGTATCCACTTGCTTTGCTTTCAGTGCTGGCCATATGAACTCATCTTCCGCAGCTGAATGTGCTCTAAACACGCTCCAAATAACAGTGAATCGACCGGCTACACGACGTTCCAAATCAAGAATCCGGCACCCCTCGTCTGATGATGTCGATTTTGTGTTTGTAACAATTCTAGCCTCGTCGTCTCCACTGGTAGCAATTGAAATTTCTTTGCATAGCTCTGACACGTCCTCCTTTAAAGCTGATAGCGCGCCGCGGAAACAATCGTGTAGGTGAATGATTTCTACAAGAGCACAGTCGCCAAATAAGTCTTTAGCTCTTCGGGAGGACGTCCCTTTGTTATGTATGCTTGTAGTAGCCGACGACATGGTTCTTACAAAAAGGAAATACTTTATTGGATTGCTCAATTGTTGAAAAATGTGGCTGGATGATAGTTAGTGCGCGGATATGATTTTATTGGCGGTCGAGTGTTCGTGAAGTGACGCTTGATTGTGATTTGATGTGTTACAGTGACACTAGAGACCACAAGTTAGGAAGGTGATACTATCACGATTACGATCTAAGTATGAGATACGATGTACATAGTTTGATTTACTTATGCACAATAGAAAAGCAACTCCGTCCACGGGGCATGCTAGAGTAGCACATTGCAAACCATGATGTGCTCGGGACGCACGCACGGCACACGACCGCCCAATCGCACCTCCTTAGTACAAAAAAAATGTTACGTAGGAACTCTCACTTCTTTTTGAGCCAATGTGTTCAGTTTGGCCGATCACGAAACGGGCATCCCCAGCGGGCCGCCCGTTTTTCATCATCACCATCAACCACACAAAAAAAATGCACAACACCATGATGTGAGTGGTCCCTATCGAACTACTATTACGTAGTCATCATTATTGACAATTCAGAATGCCGTTTTTCAGATAGGAACGCATGACAATATTTGTAGTTCAGAACTAAAAAACGGCACTCTGGATACCTGCTATTAATTAGGGGCCCTCACGTGGGCACAGAGACTACAATGCTCCGTGCCGGCTCATCCATTGGCATCGAAA
>JALLBC010000117.1:0-13152 GCA_036939775.1 Skeletonema grethae | reverse complement strand
TGGGTGTATTGGAAGGGCCTTAGATGGGTCATTTGATTGAACCAGTCTGTCTTTGCCCACCACCGCCCACCTGCCCTCCTGCATGCCACCCATCCAACTCAACGAAGAAGAAGAGAACAACTTCATCATTCACTCTTGATTGTGCTGTGGCTGTGGATCACCTCGGCGTTAGCTGCAGACTACTGCTCCGCAACTCTATCACCCAAACTGGATGTTTCTAGACAGCGTATCTCCTCTAACATTATCCCACTAAATATGAAGATCTTTGGCAAAGTGAAGAGCAACGCAGGTGCAGCCACATCCATTGCTGAAGAGAAGAAGGATGATTCTAAAATTGAAAACGAAAGTGATGTTCCATCATACTTTGCATCTGCTACAAATTCCTCATCCAAGAAAAAGAAGTCTAAGAAGAGTGACGGATTGGATGGAGATAATATACAGACGTTGCTTGAGATGGACTTTGATAAGTTGAACGCGAAGCAGCGTCGGCTGGTCAAGCGTCATAAAGCAAGAGAAGGTAACCAAGAAACAAAGCCATCACCGACTGAAGATAGTTCTCCAAGCAGTAGCAAATCAGAACAACATGAAGAGCAAAAAGCAGAGGAGGATAAAGCAGAAGCCACAGCGGAAGTACCGAAAGAAGAGAAGAATAAACCATCTTTGGACATCTCAGAAGTTATAAAAAAGTTGGATGGCTTGAATTCTAAGGAGCGTAGAAAGTTTCTTAGGCAATTAAAATCAAATGGAGAAGAAATCGACGAAGAAGTTATTGCTGCTGCTCAAGAAGAGGCAAAGAAAGTTGCAGAGAGAAATGAAAAGGAGGCAGAGAATAGCGCTACTGCCAAAGGAGCACATGATGATAGTAAAGGCAAAAGAAAAGCAGATAAATCTTCTGTTATCAAGGATGAAGCAACAAAGCCCAAAAAGAAGCGCAGGAAGAGGGGCCCGCCTGTAAATTTAGATGATCTTCCGCCTGAAGAAAGAGCACGACGTGAGGAACAACGCCGGATGCAGAAAGAGGCAGCAGAAAGGAGGGAAGCGGGGCTCGTAGATCCGACCAGGCATCCACTCAATTCTGAGAGAAGACGTGCAAACAGAAGGAAACCTTCAAAAGCAGCACAGATTGCGAAGGCGAAGAAGGAGAAAATGGCAGAGCAGGGAAGGTTCAACGCTGTAGGTTATCAAATGAGGAAAGGATGAGTAGCTGCTTTTTCTGTCATCGCATGTTGAAGTAAAATTATGTAGGCTTGCAAATCACTCTCCTAGGCATTCAGATGATGTGATAATGATACTGATTTGGTCTTACATTTTGTACACTTTCCTAATTATTCCTGACACAACACAAAAAGTTACAACAAAGCAGAGCGCGCTTAACTATCAGTACCCTCCAGCACATCCAGCGCTACTCCTACACATAGATCGGCTCCCACGTTTTTAGGTATTCCTTGCTTACTCTCACAATAAACATCCGGGCGGATACCACTATCATATTTGAGATTGCCAACCTTGGACACATGATGTAGAGAAGGTGTCAAATACTCTGCGACAGTGAGTCGAAGTCCACCTCCATCTGGCATGGGGAAGGTATGTTGAATCACACCCTTCCCAAAGGTTTTCGTGCCAACGAGAGCAACAGTTCTGCCATTGTCATGGAGGGCGCTTGCGAAAACTTCTGCAGAGGATGCTATTATTTGATGAGACGAAAGAAGATGATCAGTGGCATTTCCAAACACAAAGCAAGAGCAAACAATTTATGCTTACCTGTGCCTTCATTAATCAAAAGGACAAGCTTCTTTTGCGAGTTTCGACTCATTGCATTTGCCAACTCTTCGAGATTCATTTCCTTCTTCTTTTGCAGATCACTCGATGCTACAGGTTGGAAGCCATCGCCGCTATTGTTCGTATTCATTCTCACAGCTGGTTTGATCCCTCTTGTCATCCTCAACTCCTTCAGACTTGCGTAAGATGTAGGAGATGTCCAACCACCGTCTTCGAGGTACTCTGGATGTTCTCTTTTGACTTGATCTCTCGAAACTGTGCTTGTCTCACTCGACAATAAATAACCCGGATATGCTTTGTCAACGATATATTCCATGTTCTCTTGTGGCTTAAATCCACCACGACTGTTCAGCGTATAGCACAACACAACGTGAGGATCTCTGAGTAATGTGGAAGCTGTTAGCATTGCTTCTTGGATGACACCTCCATAATTGTTTCGTAAGTCAATTATATATGATTGCGCACCAGCCTTCTCCAACTCTTTTACTGCTTCTATATACCCAGAAGTAGATGCTCTAGAGAAGCGAGTGAGACGAATGTACCCAACCTTGGCAGAGGGACTATCTGGCTTGAATTGCTGGAAGATACTATCATCCGGGGTAAGCAACTCGTAATGGACTATGTTATCACCACCGAAGACTGTGGGATACTTAACACTTTCCACCTTAGACAACGACGTCAAACTATCAGGTTTCAACGAAGACCCGGCAGTGAGTGTTGTGGGAATAGACTTGACATGAGATATTTTGTAGCCAATCACTTGCATATCATCAAAGACACTACTAGGTCGTCTCGGGCGATACCAGCCATCTTCAAATACATACTTCTCCTCCATATTCCCATCAGTGCCATAATTCACATTCATAGTTGGCGTCGATCTAGCCATGATTCGCTTTGCAATCGTCAAATCAGCAACCCCGAAATAATTCTCTGCGTGAAACTTTTGTTCCAGCGCTTTCTTTACTTGCGTTCTGCTCATTCCCGTGAATTGATATTCACCTACTGATGTAATGCGGTCGCCAACAACTATACCAGCTCGTTCCGCGGGCGAATCGGGAACAATCGCAGTCACAACAGGTAAATTTTCAGCCTGAGCAACTGAAAGAAGTTGTTCCTCATTGATTTTCTTAGTTGCTCTAAATTTTGAGTCTTCCTTTGGAATATTTCTGTGCAAGCCATCATATTGACCATTTCTATTTCGTTTTGACACTTTATCCAGCAACGCATCCGTCTTTTCCTTTTGGGGGATTGAAACGGTTGGCAGCTGTGACATTGACTCCAATGATGGCGTCTCCACAAGAGCACCAAGCCCGAGAAAGCTACCATCTCCTGCCGTAAGCTCCTTCCTCAGTTCATCTCGCGTGAGATACTTACTGTATGGATCATTGAGCGATGCGACGATGGACTTTAATGAACTTACTGCATTATCTCTCGAACTAAAGGGATTTTCACCAAGGGCAGGAAACCCAGATATATCCTTCTTTTCTTTACTCGAAGAACGAGATGCTTTCCATTGAGCATAGAATTGCTGTGGATCAAAATCGAATCCACCAGAGGAGTCGTAGTACATGGTGGATATAGTGGATACCGCATTATCAACCAGCTTTTCATTGACAAACTTGATATCCTCCGCATTGCCACTAGCAATGGCATCCCAATATCGTTGTTTGTATTTTGGAGATTGTGTTGTCGACTTTACATTATTCTGATTTGCAGATAACGACTTTAACAGCTGATCTGATGACGACGATGAAAAATTCGGCGTCCATACGGATGAATCCTCCTTTATCTAGTACTTTTGGTTCAGATGCTTCCGAAAAGTTGCTCCCTTCAAAGTTGCCAACGAGAATTGTAGCGGCACATAGGAGCGATAGACAAAGCACTGCGGCCTTGCTTTTCTTTCCCGGTCTTTTCTCTGTGTAGTGCAACCTATTTATCTCGTTCTGTGGACGACTACCGTACAATGCAGATGGCAATGACGGGCGAGCTAGAACTCGAGGTGCCGAATTTTGATTTGTTGCTGTTTTGCTTGCAACAAAGCTTGTTTCCCACGTCATCTCTGTGCTTAGTTTTTAGTATTNTTTGATTTGTTGCTGTTTTGCTTGCAACAAAGCTTGTTTCCCACGTCATCTCTGTGCTTAGTTTTTAGTATTATTTGCGTAGATCATCGCTACCACAGTCTAAAACAGCAACTATGCAGCTACTACTCTAGAGCACAAACTCAACTGCCAACTGTTGTTCCAGTAGTACAGGTGTAGCAGGCTAAGCATTCTTGTGCATCATCATCATCATCGATTCGTTTTTCATTTTTTTCTTTTGCACGCGCCGGCTGGCTTTGACGTGCCCTGTTTATTTTTGGGGTCCGCTTCGAACGAATCCTTCCAACTCATCACAACTTTCATCGCTGTCTTATTGGCGCATGCTTTCACTTTCATGGAAAGATCCGCAATTCCTATCCATCATATTCTTTGTAGCCCGCAGCGATACATAGTGGAGAATAACCATGTTCAAAGCAATCTTTGCCATCGCTGTGGCTCTATCGCCCACATCAACATGTGCCTTCGCACCCAGCATAAGCGGAGGACGCGCTGCCTCCACCTCTGTCCAAATGGGCATCCTCGACGATATTTCAAATGCGTTCCAACCAGCAATGGGCGGATCTAAGGAAGGACAAGTTGCCGTTGTTGCAGGTGCCACTGGATACATTGGAAAGTCCACTGTTCGTGAGTCAGTTCGACAGGGATACAAAACAATTGCCTTGGTTCGTGACAAATCCAAGGTAGAGAGTGATGAGGGAAAGATGCTCTATGGAACATTCTTTGAAGGCGCGGAAGTTGTTGAATGTGACGTATGCGATGCTGATAAATTGACAGAAACGCTAAAGGATATTTCCACCGAGGCACCAGGGGGTAAAATTGATGCCATCGTCTCGTGTCTGGCATCACGTTCGGGTATTAAAAAGGATGCCTATGCTATTGATTATCAAGCTACACTCAACTGCCTTGAATCTGGACGTGCTGTGAATGCCCGTCACTTTGTTCTCTTGTCGGCGTTCTGTGTGAAGAATCCGTGGTTGCAGTTCCAACAAGCCAAGCTCAAGTTTGAGGCGGCTCTTGAGGCACAAAGTGATATGTCGTATAGTATTGTTCGTCCTACTGCTTTCTTCAAGTCTGTGTCTGGTCAGCTGGAAGTTGTTCAACAGGGTGCTCCATTTGTAATGTTTGGTGATGGTACGGTCACTCGATGCAACCCTATCTCAGAGGCGGATTTGGCAACATACTTGATTGATAGTATCACGGACAAGTCGAGATTGAACAAAATTATCAACCTAGGAGGTCCCGATGAACCCTTGACAATGAAAAAGCAGGGTGAAATGCTCTTCGAGGCTGTTGGAAAGGAGCCAAATTTCTTCTACGCACCATTGTGGTTGTTTGACGTTATTATTGATTCACTTCAATGGGTTGCAGACACTTTCAACTCGGAATCATTCGAGAACGCTGCCGAGACGGGAAGAATTGGAAAATATTATGCCGTTGAGGATATGTTAACAACTGACCCAGAGGAGAAATTTGGCACCATGACTTTGCAAGAGCATTACAATAAGATTGCGGTGGAAGGACAAGAGTACGATCCTTACACTACTATGTTTGCGAAGGCTCCTACAAAGGTTGCCGAAGAGGAGAAGGAGAAGGTTGCTGCATAAAGATGAAACAGCACCTAATCTCAATATTAGACAATTCTCCACACATGTTTAATTGAATTAGTTATTCCCTCAGTTGATGATGCGGGACGATGGTATCGTACCGTTGCCTTTTGCGTTGGTAGCTACTTTAAGATAATCGAGATAGGTATTGTACCTCTGGCGGACCACTCAACTTGAACTTGTGATCTGTTGGTTTTTCTACTTGCGGTTTCATGTGACGTCGGCAGACGTCGGCAAGTGGACAAAAAGTGTTAGCCCTTTTATTATCATCCATACTAATTCCACCGTACAGTGAAGCATCTTCTCTCTTGCCTCTCTTCTCCTTATTGAACTCAAATCTTTCGAAGCAGTATTTTTCAGCGCGGCCGATGCAACGAAGAAAAACCTCCATGGTGATAGTACACTCCTCCCCCTCCCTAACGGAGTTGATAGTTGAAGGAAGTCCTTCCTGATTGGAATACTGATTGTCTGGTTGCCGACGCGTTCGGAGTTCAGCTGACGATCGTATAATTTGCATTTGTGTAGTTTTATACCTGGATTTGATGTGTCGAGATTGTTGCAACGCCATAACTTATCATTGTTAGGGTTAGTACAGTCTGCTTGGCCACACAATCGTCTCGTTTGGTAGTAGCATGACAAGCAGAGGGGAGGGGGCAAACATTGGGTTCACTCCCGATCGAAAACCAGCTGCAGCTCAGTCGTCGAGTACAATACCGCCACCAGAGCCTAGCACTGATGCTGCCCAAGACCAGCTGTCGGCGCTAAGTTTAGCAGACAAACCTACAACGCAGGGTCCATTGACCCCATCCACATTAGAAACTAAGCAGACTGGATCTAGTTCTGTCGATTCATCTGAGCAAGATAGAGATGAAACGAACACACCGCAAAAAGAAAGCCCACGGCAAACAATTGCCGTCAGTGTGTCGAAAGGTCCTTCCGCATTTTTCAATCTAGCAAGGAAATTCTTGGTCACTGATGAAACTTGTGATCTTTCAGCGCTAGAAGGTGCAATTGTATCAGCTATCGATGCTGCGCATCTGCTAGAAAGATCCAAAATCGCCACAATAATAAGGTACGTTTTAAGTGCATTCCATTGCTTGCTCTTTGTTTGCATTATGACTTGTCAATAGGTATTTTCTCACCATATTCATAACCTCTTTTGTCACATTTCACAGATTGCAAACATCATATGTTGCTGTCGAGCCCAAAAAGAAGAAAGATCGGGCAGCTAGCATCAGTGATCAACCAACATCTCACGGGTCGCTACCTACTCCAGCGGAATCTGCTTCTACAACTGCTGCTGCTTCATCTAGGATAGATCAATCACAATCTTCTGTTGCAATACCATCAGTACCAGAGCAACAAAATCTATCCGAAGGGACTCTGCGTAGATCACGTATTGTTATCACAGTCAAACGAACCGACGCTTATGTACAGTGGCTGAAAGAGAACCCGATTCAAGATGTACACTCCGGGGACGACGACGATAGAATATAATTCAACCCTTGAGAATCTTTTACCGTAGATTAGATCATGGTAACCCAAGATAAAAATTCGCTATGCTGATTGCTATTTTGTTTGCTCAACAATATTATGATGTGTCGTAACTTTGATTTGATGCTCACTGATCGCGACTCTCTGCAACAGGGTAAACGAGTGACGCCACGTCAAGAAACCTCCTTCGTTTGTTTGTTTGATGCATATATCGTTAACGCCTTCGTTAGAACTTGCTCTTACCTGCTCATCTCTGCACGCTGTGATCGAAAGCTCCAACAAATTCGATTAGAATGCCGCATGCCAGTAAACGAGCGAGGTTGACGGGCGAAGGAATATGCACTACCTAAATTGTTTCTAAGTATCATCATTGAGTATGCGCCGTTGCTAATCACCCTTCGTGAGGGTGGTTGCGGTATTGGGGCATCGCGATGTACAATAGTCAGATGACGAAGAGTAACATCGTTCTGCAAGCTTGCATTGGCATTTTGGCATCAGGGAAAAACGAAAAGGAAAAAGCATCATGGACGGAAGGAACGTCGAATCGATCGATGGTACAATACCAAGAAGGGCATGAGTGACGAAGACGACGGAAGCGATTGCGGGCCTAGCCTCCCTGCTGGTGTATTGAGATCACGTGGAGGATGGGCAGGTGACAGCCTTGAGATAGGTGAGTAAGATGAGATTTTTTTGTGAATGTATGCAGGCGGTAGTTGCAAACAATGAAGCTCACACCAAATATTTTGATTTTCCAAAGATCATCAAAGAGAGACTTTATTGCAAAACAGCGGAAATAACAAAGCTGCTCATGCTGCGGTCGATCTATCACAATTTAGAAACGAAGAAGTGGGTAAAGGATATCAAGCAAAGCATGTCATCCGTCAGGCCGGGGCACAACCGAAAACATCAGGAATTGTGGATATGTCAAAGAAGGATGAGAATGATGCATCTAAACCAAAACCTAATGGTACAACAACAACAACAACAACAACAGAAACATATCTTGCATGTAGAGGAATGAGGAACTTCATCCGTGAGGTTGACAAAATATTAGAGAACCCATAATTCATCAAAATGACATTTCTGTGATTTTTAGTTACGATATCCATTACCTCTAAATCCATTGCATTTATCCCATCCAAACATCACCAAATCCATTGCACTCCACTCTCCATATCCTTTGCAAACCCATAAATCCATTGCCTCTCCAATTCCATTGCATTTTATCCATAAACATCTCTTTACCAAATACCATTTCCACGTTGTTGCTGCTCTTGCGACGCCCCTGTATTATTATTGTTGTTGTTATTTCCTCCAATCCAAAGATCAGAAGTTTGATTGAGACCACCTACTCCCACTGGCTGCTGTTGAGCAGACTGGCGATATGTATTACCGCTGGTAATGTTCACGCCTGGGAGCAAACTCTGCAAAAGTGCCACGTCGTTGTTATTTCCTCCACCAATTGCTCCGACTCCACCTGAAAATCCATTGTTGACAGCTCGGCCACCACCTGGTGCTCCAATCGGTTGCATTCCCCCCCTAGGATTCGATCCAATCACACTTGGCCTGTTCGCATTAGGAGCCGTGTCCAGTCCCCCAATCGGGGCTTGACCAGAAGGCCCAAACAAGGAGGATCCAGACGCTTCACGAAGAGAACCTGAACCAGTTGGGAGTTCAATACCAAGCATCGATGCAAGAGCAGAACTTCCACTTCCGCCGTTCGAGAAACCGTTCTGATTTGTTCCAAACAAACTCACTCCTCCAACGTCAGAGTTTTGACCATTACTTAGACCACCATTTCTAGGGCCAATGGGCGCAGGGTTGAAACGTTTGTCCTCGCCTTCCCACAACCCTCCGGAAGATAAAACAGCACTGCCTCCGATCGTATTATTCTGGCTAGAACCACCACCGATGGCTCCCCATTTATCACCACCAGAGTTATTTGATGCACTTCCCAACAGAGAATCAAGCTGGAACGAATTACCCGAAGGAGCCCCGAGGGATGTACCACCAATCAATCCAGCATTCAATGGTTGACCACCCAAGACTCCACTGCCGGTCGCAGATCCAAAATCCATTGCACTCGGGGGAGGGGCAATTGATCCCATCCCCCCAAGACTGCTACCATTCGTGAAACCACCTCCAAGCAAAGGAGATCCCATGAGATTGCTTCCGCCGAGACCCCCCGGTCCGATTTCTCCACTACTAGACGGTCCAATGATTACCGTATTCGTTGTCTTTGACGAAATAGATGAAATCTCACCTCTGGATGCACCTGATCCGATTGAAGAGTGAGAAGGAGAGGAAGGAGGTACAGTAGCAGCAGCTTTCGCCTTCTGTGCCAATTCCCTTTGTTGTTGAGCAAGTGCTTCCTTCTTTTCTTTCTCCAAAGCCAACAGTTCCGCAGGGGTTAGATCAGCAGACGGGCTTGTCACTCCAACCGGTTTCGCAGGAGGCATTGACGTGCCGCGTTTCAAAGGTGTAAGAAGTGTGTGTGCAGCTGGAGGGGCAGTAGAAGATTTACCACCACCCGCAACAATTGAAGCAGCCGATGGACCAACTGATTGCGCCCGATTCATAATAATAGCAGGTTGTCCGCGTTGAGAAACAGGTTTTTTGGGTAATGGCTCATCATACGTCGGGGGAGGGAACACAGGATTTGTAGCATTCTTCCCTGTACCCGATGGTCCACCTCCTCCAACTTTCTTCTTTCCAGTTCCACCCAACAACGCCGCCTGCTGTGCCATAATTTGTTGTTGCCGTGCCATCACATCACGCCCACTTGTTACATATCCCGCCTGAATTTCTTGCTTTGTAAAGGTATCCTCCGTATCTCCCATATGATGCAAATAAGTACAGTCGGGGTTGTTACACCGAACAGTCTTGATAAATGCGGAACAATATTTGGATGTACCGTATGACGCACGAACGTTCCGGCCATCATGGTAGAATCCGTCTAATGCTAACACGCAGGCAAGGGTATCCTCCTGATAGAAAGATGAATGCAAGCAGAATGATTAGATGTCAAATAAGAGTGTGATATATCAATATCATGGTGCATAGAACTCGGCAATGATGTTTCCAATTTATTTCTCAATCGTCTCACCTTGTGTGCAAATGTAACATACGCAGACGCACTCGCCCTCCTTGTATCCCCCGGGTTGTGATTCCTATTGATGACAATCTTTGAAATTTTTCCATATTGTCCAAAGTATTCCGGCCTTCGCAATATTTCCTCCGTAGCAATACTGGGAGGCAAACCCACCGCATAGACCAAATTACGCCGAATGACTCTCATAGTAGCCAACGTCGATCGATCCTTGGGTGGTTCCGGTGGTCCCTTCGAGCCAGTCACACCTCCCGATCCCAACGCAGCGACCAAATCAGCCCCATCGAACATCCCAAACGAAGATCCCCCACCACCCGCACCACCCAACCCACCAGCACTAGCCAAAGCACTCGCAAAATTGCCACTCCCCGGCGCTATCGGAGCAACACTCCCCGCAGCCAACTTCTCTCGCGCCTCCTGATCCCGCATTGCCCGCAGTCGCTCCCTCTCCCTCTTTTCAGCCAAAGCCTTCTCCTTATTGGCCTTGAGCACCTCCTCCATATCCACGGCGCTGAATTCATGCGGGTCATCTCCATAGGGTGTCCGGCACGCGGGGCAGAGGCCCGATTCGGTCTCTTTGATGCGATGCCAGCACCACATGCAGACTTGGTAGCCGCATTTGCAGGGGTAAAATTGTTTATCTGACAGATCGAGCTCCTCGCAACAGAGGGGGCAGATGTCGTTCTATAGAGTGTTATAATATTATTAGGAACATTAGAGAGATTAACTCTGTGAGATATCGAATATTGATGTCATTCTTTTTAAAATCAAAAGTAGTCATCAATGCACAAAAAATGACACAGAACAATGCCGAAAATATTCATCCATCTCATCAATAGTACACGGATTGCAGCAGCAACACTTACATCATCGTCGGACATAATGTTTGTCTATCAACGAGAGTTGTTCTGTTTTTATTAGCGGGAGGGGGAGAGAATTGTGGCCATTTTCATGCGGAAAATCGAAAATCGAAAATGAAAATGGCTGGAAATTGATGGTCGTAGCATTGACCTAAAAATGATAAGATTGTAAAAGGTCAAATGATTATCCCTGGATTATCCTCGCTTCGTTCGCATCATTTCAACTTTCAACTCAAAGACATAAAGAAATCGCTGCCTATCTACATCTTATGCTAAGTATGCTTGCTAGAGAAGTATGCTGAATGCATGCTTGTTTAGTCATCACGGCATTTAATTATTGACGATACATAAGCCAGCAATCCTATCAGCGATCGAGCCTTCATCATGGCAAGCTACAGAGCGTCAATGGCAGCTAGATCATCTGCCAAGAAAAGGGAGGAAGGCATGCTTGAGCCGCTCCTGGAAGAGGACGACGACGAAAGCACGGTCGCTAGCGCACCGTCGGAGAGTAGTGCGTCAACCGAGTATGAAAAGTATAAGCCAACGTTTATGCAGAGATTGAAACAGACTGTTGGTAAGAGTATCAGTATTTGTTGGACCAAAGATATCTGTTTTCTTCATTGCATGCACATTACAAATGTATGATATGCGTACTTTTTATGATGTTGTGTCTCACATCCGCTTCATCCTCCCTATTTCTTCCATCCATCTATTTCATTCAGTGAACGTCTGCCTAATCGGAGGTGTAGGAGCATCCGGAGCCGCAATGTATCTCGCTCCCGCAGTAATGATATTCGTAGCAGGCGGCATATGCATCGCAAATGTCCCCTACGCCATGTACAAAGAACAAGAGCTAAAAAAGATCCCTACACTTCGATCCATGAACAATAAATTACGTGAAGATGCCAATCATCTCAAGGAAAATGTCGATATGCTCGTACAGGAAATGAATATTTTGGAGCCAGAAGCAGATAGAGCTGCAAAGGTGGAGGGTAAGTTGAGAAAAGCAGCCGACAAACAGCATGTGAATGTTGATAAGCTTGTTAACCTAGTGCATGAGAATGGAAAAGTTTTGGTGGAAATGAGGGTAAGTGAGCATACTTCTCGAATTATAGCATGTGGGTGCGTGCTACACCTAACTAACTTTGATGCAATGCGATATCCTGAAAGCACAATCTAAGAAAACGCATCGTACAGGACATTACAGCGATTGTTTTGAAGAGTGATAAAGATGGAGATGAAACTATAGATAAGAATGAGGCCAAAGAACTTTCTCTCAAGATTAGCCTTCAATTACAAGCATATGATGTTGGCTTTGATACCGAAAAATTTCTCAAAGTGGTAGCCAAAGACTCGTCGGTGTCTGGAGTCCTGAATATTGTTTTAAGGCTGCTACCCAAGGAAGAGGACGAGGAGGAAGAAGTGAAAGTAGAGAAAGTAGACTATGATTATTCATCTGATAGCGATGAAGATTCAGATGACGATGAATATGGTGAGTTTGGTTTATTGTATTTAATAGAGGACTACCTACCTTTTGTGTAGAGGAGATTACTTACATTGTCATTTGGTCTTTGCAGACATGTTCTACATGGGAGTTACTGCGAATTCTACCAAAGGAAGGGGAAGCGGAGTATCAGTGTTTAGTGCAGCATCAGGTGTAGGAGTATCATTGATGAAAGCTGATAAGAGTAGAATGTCCAGAAGCCAGTCCCTGCTGTCGAGTAGGAGAGTAGGCACATTTGGGTCTTAACTTTTAGCAAACTCCAGTACGATCCTCTTCTTAGCATTTTAATAGATTTTAATGGTATACAAATTCAACTAAACGAACTATTCAAGATCAAGCTCACGCCCGCCTCCTATATACTTTTCATTTGCGAAAACGCCAACCCTCCGAAATGCACAGCTTCCTTTTTACCATGGTAGTGTTGTTGATCTAAATTACGATATAAAGACGAAGATGTTCAATAGGAATAGAACACTCAACTTCTCAATTACCATACGGTAATATTGTGGTATCCACGAGAACCTCTCTTTGGACATTCGTCACTGATAGGTTGACACAAAATCGCCGAAGAGTTCATTCATTTTCTATCTCTCTTCGAGACCGAGACCATGAGAAAGACCGACCCCGCGCCGCTCTATGCTATTATTTTTTATCTACACTCTCTATCTCGTCGGTCAACGACAACGTCAACGATCTTCATTAT
>JALLBC010000116.1:0-15893 GCA_036939775.1 Skeletonema grethae | reverse complement strand
TTGTCATTGGGTGTACACTTGTTCCAAGAGCACCCGTATCAAAATCGTTTTCACCTTGATCTTCTCCACCATCCATATCAACACCATAGTCTTCAACCATGACACTCACGCTCTCATCTCCTGCCACTGAAAATGATTCCAATGGACTGGGTGACCCAATCGCTGATCTTAAGGGATAACTGTATTCGCCCTCCTTTTCTTCTTGCCTCTTGCCACGACGAGCCTCGTCGAACACTACATCATTCTCACCATATTCGTAATCATCCACTACGTCATCATCACCACTACCATCTCCTTGATTACCAATGCATTCGACACAGGCAAAGAGCACGATTCTTTTCTTATTACCGCTCACGAAGAAATAATTCATCGACCACAAAGTCACGTGGGAAGAGTCATCTGCTTTTGAGGTGGGTATTCGATCTGGTAGACTCAAGACTGTAGAAGTATCTAGGCAATTCAATTCATCACCGCTAACGAATCTACCACCACCGTCATTGTTGGTAGTAGCGGCAGCAGTAGTCGTAGGAAGGAAAGCTCCATCCCCCGCTTCATTCCCTCCAGCCATGGACATGGTCAAAAACTCCAATGGGTCATCGTCGCCCGAAGCCTGCGGTGCATACGAGTACACCTCCGCATCCTTCAACCCCAACACCACATCATCCATCGAACTCCAAAATCTCGGAAGGAAGTCCTGTCCTCGATCCGTCGTCGCTGCAAACTCACTCAGTTTGTCATTGATACGACGCATTGCCTCGGGGACGGGCAAAGTGCAAAAGTCGGATGGGCGGGCATCGCCAAAGTCATAGTCGGGAAAGCTGGCATTCAATGTTAGGATGAGATCCGTGACGAGTCGTCTTGGTGCAATGGTCGGCAATGAACTGGATGTTTTGCTATTGCCCCCCTCTCCAAAGGATGACTGATACAAAGATGGTTGAGGGATGAGTGGATGGGTGTTGGAGAAGTCATCTTCTTCGGTAGTGGAAGTTCCCCACGGGACAAGTCCTCCCGAATTGATGTTGCCTATACCACCTCCGGATCCCCAGGTAGTCCCCGCCATTAAGGAGGATGAAGACTCGGTCCGGTTTGTGTATCGTCGTGACGAGGGTGTGGATGGACCTGTCGAAATATCAAATGATATCGCACTGGCGAATATCATAAAATGCAAAAGTTTTCAATGAGATTGATTGATTGATTGGAGCCAACGATGCAGACTATTGTTGTGCAGGATTGCAATCCAACAATACGTATTCTAGAGGAGTGTCTATACTCACCGACTCCGCTTATTACTCGAAGGTTCCTTCAAAATCCCTTCCAACGGCCTCTTCGTCGTATCATCCTCATCTTGAAACATATTCAAAGGACTATGTTCCATCAAGGTTTCAAGTGGTCGAAGCGGTGATGATGCAAATGTAACACCATCGACTGATCGTGATCGAGGTCTACCAGCAGTTCTACTACTACTACTACTACTACTAGCTGCTGTTGTCTTTTTTCGTTCCTCAGTATTTGTTCGTGACGACGACTCTGTCTCTTGCTCTTTTTCCTTTTCATTTCCTTCGTCCACACCACCACAATTACCACCACTCTCACCCTCCACCAACTCCCCAACACTCGCCCTCCTCTCCCTCTTCATACTCTCCACAGCCTCATTCAACTTATTCATCTCATGGGCATAATTCTCCCCCACCTGATACGCCGTCTTTTTATCCGAACCGGCACGTTTGGTGGTGTAGGCTTCGACACGGCCGTAAATGACCCGGCAGGAAGAGGAAGAGAGTCGACCGTTGGAGTAGCTGGAGTAGCCTACGGGGTTGTAGGTGTAGCTGGAGGAGAGGGATTCGTTGTTGGCAGCACTACTGTTTGGTGAGGAGGAGAAGAAGGATTTTTTGGCACGTGACGATTGTTGTTTTGATGTCGAATTTTGCAATTGTTGTTGTTGTTGTTTCTGCTGCTGCTGCTTTCGAGATGATTTAGTGGAGCCAGTTCTTCCTCCTCGACCATTAATGATTCTTCCTCCTGACGATGAGGAGGATGGTCCACTGGTGCCACTTCCACGTGTGTTGAGAAATGCTTCGGTTAGATCGGAAGTTAATTGGGTTAGTCGGAAATCTTCTAGGTATTTCATTTTGACGATATATAAGTGCTGCCGCGTTGGTTGCTGTGTCGGTTGTTTAGTAAAGTCAATTCCGTTTCGATTTCAAGGCGGCGGTAGCGTAGGTTGAGAATGAATGAATCTTCGATTTATTGGTCGGAATTGAAAAAGAAGTGTCAAGGACGGTATTAAAATGCAAGCTGGTGTCAATCTAAGTTCGTATCGTGTAGCAAAAGAATACGTCGCACTTGGATGACCAATGGCACATGCTGCTAGTAAAGTAACGACGGTGTTGCGAATCTGTATTGTAGTCCTGATATTATTTGGTGAGTGTGAATGAAGTGGAACAATAACTCACAGTGAAATAATGAATGACGCCGGTATGATTCAAACTGAGATTCGAGAACACTTTCACTTTGACTTTGTCTGCTACAATACTGATGCTTCAACTTCGTGCGTCGGCATCTCGGCCGAGCGAATGCATCTCGCCGCGCATCATCGCGCAGTTGATGGGGTTGTTCCTTCACATCAGCGCGCGCCTCTTTCACGCGAAGGATAGGGTTCGCATTTCGCATCCAATCAACTCCGCCCGGCCGCCGTCCATCAAAAAACAGCAACATATCTAATAACAGCAACATCAACGCCACTTCCAACCAACAGCAACAGCTAAAGACTGCAATTAGACAACAAATTATTATCATAAGTACCATGAGGAGAGAGCAGTTATTGACAACATCAGCCGCTTGGTCGTCATCTAAATTCATAACACTAGTATTATGGGGCCTCATCCTTCATCCTCCAAACTGTCAATCCTTCCAACTACATCCAAACTCCCAATCATCCTCACTCACTGCTTTACACTCCACCAAAAGCAGCAGCACCGACACCAACTATCAGCCATTCAACTTGCAAGAATATGAAGACTCTCGACCCAATGAGAATAATAGGAACAACAAGCACAATAATGGAGCAGTGGAAATTTGGTTGGATTTGAGGGGGACATCGTTATCTCCCTCTACTGCGTTGGAATTGTGGGAGTTGGAACAGAATGATGACTATAGTGATAATACTAGTGATAATGATAATGAAGAGACAAGGAAGAAGATGACTGCTCCATTTACAAAGTGTCTCGTGTCAAATAATGACAAAACCAACCACCACCATCATTCCAATACAGAAAAGGAATTAAACGTTCCACAAAATAACCCTATCCAAGTCCTAGTCGACCACCACCGCAGTGGCAACACTAACCATAACAAAAACGAACCAACCACCACCCAACAACAATCATCTTCATGGGGTCAAACACTCCAACTTCAAATAAATTCACAATCCTCCCGACCAATATTACCCGATCCACTTCCAGCAATGGAACTAGTCTCCAAAGGTCAATTTGTACTATTGGATACGACAGCGGGATGGAAGAAGGTGGAGGAGGAACAACGGTTGAGTTATTTGTTGCCTCTTGCTGAGTTGATTAGTTCGGGTGCTCTGCCTGCTGCTGCAGGTGGTGGTATTGGTGGGATTGGGTTTACCTGTCTGACAAGGAATGAAGTTGTCAAGGTGGCCATGTGGATTCAATCCATTACGAATAATAATCAATGTGTCAATGGTGCGAATGGTGATGGTGGTACAATACAGAATGTGCGTGTCAAGACTTTGGATAATGGATTGGTCATTCCTGATTATACTACTGATGATGATGATGATGTGACGACTAAAGATTTACAAAACATTTTGGGAACATCACGACAAGCTGGGATACATTATGCAATTGTTGTTCCGTATGATGTTGGTCTGATTAAGACTGCAACCATGTTATTGCGGAATGAAGGGTTTTAGGGATTGTAACAGGTATGGTATGTAGTGGATGCATATGCTAATAAGGTACAATACTTAACAAATTGTGTCCTGGATCCCTCAACTGATAGCTCAACTGAAAGTTGCGGTTCTGTTCGTCGTTGCACTTCGTTGCTGAACATCGGCCAGCCACCGATAACGAGGTGGATTATGATCTGTTGATGGACAATTCATGTATGCAACATCTTCGTCAGGCTCTGTGTAATAATATGGGAAAGGGTGTCATGTGCGTGTCGGCCGCATCCATCATATTCAAGACTTCCGGCGCTACTGACATTGTTCCATTCGTTTCCTCGACGGCTCGAGAGGAAGCCGTGAGTGAGAAAGCATCTGCAATGACATTCAACTTGCCAGCAAAAAGGTAGATTTTCGGATGAAAATCCTCGACATATTATATGTAGGCCCGCTAGCGCATTCTTAGCATAATAAGTAATTACTTTCACTTCAAAATTTACGTTTAATATTGTGTGAATAACACATAGTCACTCTCTCTCTTTCTCTCCCTCCACATGTACTTAATTCATGGCACAACATCAGGCGAGTTGTTCTTGTTACAATCTACACACATTCGATGCTTACTTTCTTGTCACTTTCTCTCTCTCTCTCCTTAAAAAAATGCCGTGGCAAACCCCTCTTGTTCTTCTTCATACATGGAACTATTATCATCTGGATCTCTCATTTCTGGTAGATAGGGTGGTTTTAATCGACACTCCATCAGTGCATCCCAATCAAAGTTGGAAAACCATGGATGACACATGACTGTGGTTGCTCCACCGACTGTCCTACCTAATCGTTTGGCTTGGGAGGTGTGTAGCAGCTTCTGGATTAAGTTGGCTGCAGAGCGACTAAAGTGGGATGGCATGTGTACGTGTCCTGACAAAGCCTTTTCGTAAGTCTGTGTATAGGAGGGGTTTGTAGAAAGGAGTATGTGTGAGCACCGCGTTGACTCGTCGCACGAGAATGTTAACAATACAACAGTTCAGAAGCAGCAAAGATACTTACCTCCATGGGACTCTCTGCATAGAAAGGAGCGACACCCGCCGTCATTTCGTATATCAATACTCCCAAACCCCAGTAATCCACTCCCCAATCATAACCTTCATTCAGAATCACTTCCGGTGCCAAGTAATCAGGAGTTCCACAGAAAGTGTACGTTTGCCCACTTACGACCTTCTTGGCCAACCCAAAGTCAACAATCTTGACATAGCCATATGTGTCCAACACAAGATTCTCCGGTTTAAGATCGCGATAGGCAATCTTGCGCTCGTGCATGTGGCCAAAAGCAGACAGCACTGATGCTGAATAAAATAGACTCCATTTCTCTGTAAACTGTGTTTCATTGTAAAGCAATTCGCACAATTCGCCACCACATAAAGCTTCCATCAAGAAATATTTTCCCTTTTCGTCCTCCATACCACTGTATAACCGAGCAATGAACGGATGAATCAATTCCTTCATAATTTCCTCTTCTCTCTTGATCTTTTCCTGTTGCTTGTGTTGTTCGATCTTCTGCTTGGATACACATTTCAGTGCATACCACGCATCCTCCTTACTATCTATGGGTGCTTTCTTCCATTGCACCAATTTCACAAATCCAAATGCCCCAACACCCAGTGTGCGCTTAATATCATAGTCGCTCATGTTAAATCTTTTTGTGGTTGGGAAGGCTGAAGCTTCCTGCGAAGCTTTTTCTCGCAGTGCTTCATCACGGGCAATATAGGACCGATCTAACAAATCCTGCAGGTTACCCAACATGAGGACAAAGTCTTCACGCCCAATAAGCATACACTTTACCTCGGATGCTGCAACGCACGTGGCGGTACGGACATCAGATGACAACAGCGCCTTCTCCCCAAAGAACGAACCACTTTGAAGTGTCACAATTGGTCTTGCCCCCTTCTCATTGATGTACACGTCAACTTTACCCTCTTCAATCATATAGAACGCGTCTCCCCTCTCCCCCTGACGCACGATTGCATTTCCAGCCTTGAATTTTTGAACTTTGGTCGCCAAAGCCATGGAGTTAATTTCAGATGGTTTCAAAATATCTCCAAGCACTTTATCGTGAATCTTGACCTTCTTCAAAAAGTCCGACTTTAATTCTAGGCGTCGCTTCTTGTGCTGAGCCGTAATGCCCCTAAAGGCTCTTCGATTGATCACCCACAACTTACAATCATACTTTGCCTGCACTGTCGCTGTACGAGGGCAACTGTAGAGCAATGCAATTTCTCCAAACGCAACACCAGAGTATAATGAACATTTGTGCACATCTTTCTCATACACATCCACTCCTCCCCTCTCCATAACGTAAAAATGGTCTCCCTCGTCTCCCTCCTGAATCACAACAGAACCCATGGGCACATCCTGCGGTTCAAATGCATCCACAAGATCGTACAACTCTTCCACAGAACACGCCCGGAATAAAATATTCGGCTTGATAGCTTCATAAATCAATTCCCTCGCATCACTCGACTTGGGGACCACTTTATGAACATAATCCAAATCCGCAGCCACCGCCCGGATAGCCTTACGTCCTCTATCTTTCTTTTTACCCCCAGTTCCCACGTTTCTCGTACTCTCCCCAATTTGTTGCCGTTTGTTCCCCATTTCTTGATCCTCTACAGCAGCTGACATCGTTCGCGTCGTTTGGGGGAGTGCTACTGCCGACTGATTCTGATAATCATTCGCATCATCTATCGACATCATTGACTCATCAAACTTCATACTAGAATCAAGTTCCTCCTCCTGCTGCGAAACGGGGGGAGATGATTTGGTCGAAGCAGTGGCAACATGTTCCCCATCCCCATCCACACTCTTTGGACCACTATCCACCATTGTTTTGACAACACTTCCACGACGTCTAGCAGTACGGGGACGTCCCCCTCCACCTCCTCCCGAAGGTGTTGGAGCGGAACCCGATGTATCCATGGGTGAAGGACCGTCATTATTAATAGCATCTTGCGGTGAAGAGGAAGCAAGTGCAGCCTCCTTTTGTGCCATTAATTCGGCAGATGTTGGCAACTTCATCTGTCCACCCTGTGGCATGAATGCATCGGATCCTCTACGACGATTCGATTTGGGTTTGGCTGTAATGGGTGTTGGTACCGACATTGGTTTTGCAGTTACAATGGGTTCATCTTCTGTTTCCATTGGCTCTCCTCCATATCCATAACCACCACCGCCTCCATATCCAGCACCAGCAGCTGCCTGTTGCTTTTGTGCCATCAACTCAGCCGAAGTAGGCATTTTTTGACCCCCCTGTGGCATAAATGCATGTGATCCTCTACGACGACCACCACCAGCTGCTTTTTTCGGACCACCCATTTTCTTAGTGATAGGAACTGCATCTGAATCCCCGGGAGGAGCCGCAGTAACCGATGTAGAATATGAAGTGGTCGGTTGTTGTTGTTGTTTCATCGCCATTAATTCTGCCGATGTAGGCATTTTTTGCCCTCCCGCTCCTGCTGCTGCCCCTGATGGCATGGCGTCGGATCCTCGACGTGCCCGACGAGGTTTTGTCGACTTTGTATTAGTAGTACTTGTGCTTGTACTCATCGTAGTTGCAGTAGTATAATTTTGTGTCGTCGAAGAAGCCATGGGGGCAGCCTGTGCCTGTGCCTGAGCCGCCTTTTGAGCCATTAACTCTGCCGATGTTGGTAACTTTTGTCCTCCTCCTCCTCCCCCCGCCCCTGGCATGGCGTCGGATCCTCTACGCCGTCTTGGCTTGGCAGAAGTTGCAGTAGCAGCGGTGGTGGCGGTTGTGGAGGCCACCTTATAAGTGACCGTTGTCGTTGGAGTTGGTGCAGTCGAGGCGTAAATCGGAGTCATTTTATTGTTCCCAAAAGTAGTATTATCCGACGCCTTATCTTCAAAGGATCCCCGTCGACTGAGGGTTGTTTCATCCTTCGAACTTCGTCTACTAAGAGGTGTTTCAAAGGACCTCCGTTTGGTTCGAGAGGGGCGTTTCTTGATGAAACGTCGAAATGCCCCTCCGAATCCCCCTTCTTTGTTATTCATGTTGTTGTTGGGAGGACCACCACCGGCGGTAGTAGAATTAGGGTTCATCCCGTTGTTGTTATTCATGATGTTATTGTTGGCAGTATTATTGGCATTAATTCGTTCGGGAAAATCGAGGTACAACCCGCTATCGAGGCGTTCTAGATCCGACCCCTCGGAATTCTCGCTTTGACGTGTTTTACTGCCTCTGGTTTGCATTATTATTGGGTGAGTGATGGAGACACTTCTTGACTACTTACGATTGTCGAATACTATTTTCGATCAATGGTACCGGCTGCCCACGGCTGGCTGCCACAATATGTCTTTATTCGTGAAAAACGGAGAAGATGCGGTCACGATATTATTATGTGTGGCAAGATATATGCACTCTGTGTCTGAATTGACGTGAAGGAAGATAAATCTCCGGGGGTTTTATCCAACACTCTGCGCCAACAACTCTCTCAGAAGTAATGTCTGGAGAGATGACGATATCAGAATAAACTCCTCAACCTCAGCAATGACTATCAATATCAAAGCAAGAACCGAAAGGGCCAAGCGACACCAAAAAAGCACAGGCAAAGGGGCAACGAGTTTGTTTCAACCGCGTCTGTGTTCCCTTTGTGTGTGTGTGTAACATGTGAGGTGAATGTGCCTTGGGTTCTCCCGTGTGTGCTAATTTTGGGGAGGTTGTGGACCAGCCTCGGGTATTTGTATCTACCCGAATTGGACTCAAAACTTTAATCTTGGATAGCACACCAATGTGCAAGAAACGGACCCAATGTTGAGTGGCGATGGCGAGAGAGCGAGCTCTTTTTTTTGGCAATCAAGGAAATCAAAGCAAAACGGCGACAAAACTGACAATGGCATGGGGGGGATAACCAATAAAGCGAGAACCAAATCTAACTGAATCCACGATATCCAATCAATCAGTCAAAAATAAATACTTGCTCCGACTCCGACGTCAGATTGATACCGTCATCGTCATCGTCATTATTATCAACACGCGCAAGGCTAGTCAAAGTGGACGGCGATATAGCGCTCGAGCGATACCGTGTAATACCACCAAATAAATAATAATAACCCATCATCCAAAATGGCCGCAGGCATGGGCATAGAAGAAGCAGCCCAAAAACTGCTATCCCCCAACGCCGGGGACTTTGACGTGAAATTACTCGATGACATTGTCACCGTCGCCTACAGTCCCGTGGACCCCAACCGGGCAATGGCCAACAAGGCGTTAATGGCATTGCAGGAGAGTCCGGATGCGTGGACCAAGGCGGATGCGATTTTGGAACGGGCGCAGAATCCGCAGTCGAGATTTTTTGGGTTGCAGGTTTTGGATGATGCTATAAGGACTAGGTGAGTTATTTATTGGTTGATTGATTGATTGTTTTTGGTGGAGGGGTGTGAAGCCATTGATGGTGGGAAAATAGACATTATTATTAGGTCGACGAACCATGTCATTATTGCTCTCCACGTGCTTATTATCTTTGCCCCCCTCTCAACTTATTGTCCATGCCTCACATGATGATGTTTTTGTTACGTCCATCCAATAAAAAATATTCCTAATATGCACACGATAAATAACAGGTGGAAAGTCCTTCCAGCAGAACAACGAGACGGAATCAAAAATTACGTCGTCGGCAAAGTCATCACAGTATCCTCCAACGAAGAAGTTGCCAAAAAAGAACGCGTCTTCCTATCCAAACTCAACCTCACACTAGTCCAAATTCTCAAACAGGAATGGCCACACAACTGGCCCACCTTCATCCCCGACCTTGTCGGTTCCTCCAAGACATCCGAGGTGCTGTGCGAGAATAACATGCAAATTTTGAAACTTTTGAGTGAGGAAGTCTTTGACTTTTCGAGGGATCAGATGGTTACTCAAAAGGTCAAGACTATGAAGGAAAGTCTCAATAGTGAATTTGCCGCGATTTATCATTTGTGTGAATTTATCTTGGAGCATAGTCAGAGACCGAGTCTGTTGAAGGTGACGTTGCAGACACTTCAGCGTTTTCTTACGTGGATCCCTTTGGGGTTCATCTTTTCGACAAACTTGGTGGATACCCTGCTCAATAAATTCTTCCCCGAGCAACAATTCCGTAATGATACGTTGGATTGCTTGACGGAGATTGGGAGTCTATCTGATCTTGAGCCGGAGTATGATCCTTTGTTCCGGAAGTTGTTTAGTGGCTTTTTGGCCCGGTTGGGGAGTATATTTAGTCCCGAAACAAATCTTGTGCTGCCATTTGAGAATGGGTCGGAGGAGGACTGTATTTTTATTCAGCGGCTTGCCCTCTTTTTGTCGGGATTCTTGAAGGCGCATTTGAAAGCGTTGGAGACTCCGGACACTCAGCAATCTCTCATTACCGGTCTCTTTTATTTGGTGCGAGTATCTGAGGTCGATGATGTAGAGATTTTTCGAATTTGTCTGGAGGCATGGCACATGCTTGCCCATGACCTGTACCAGACGGAGAATGAAATCAAAGCTAGGCATGGTGGCAACTCTGTCCTAAATCTTGGAGGTAATGGCAGTTCGAATGGTGCAGCTAGTAGGAAATACATGTATGGCCCAGTCCTTACGGGTGTGCGTCAGGTGATGATTGCAAAAATGGCCAAGCCAGAGGAAGTCTTGATTGTGGAGGATGAAAATGGGGATATTGTGAGGGAAACAACCAAGGACACGGATGTCATTGCTCAATACAAAACAATGAGAGAGACGTTGGTTTATTTGACTCACTTAAACTGTGACGATACTGAAAGTATCATGCTGTCAAAGCTAACGGGACAGGTTGACGGCACGGAGTGGTCATGGAATAATCTGAACACTCTCTGTTGGGCTATTGGGTCTATTTCTGGTGCAATGACAGAAGACGAGGAGAAACGGTTCTTGGTGACAGTTATTAAGGATCTGCTTGGTATGTGTGAGCAAAAGCGTGGAAAGGACAACAAAGCAGTCATTGCGAGTAACATTATGTATGTTGTTGGACAATATCCCCGCTTCTTGAAGGCCCATTGGAAATTTCTCAAGACGGTGGTAAATAAGCTCTTTGAGTTTATGCACGAGGTTCACCCAGGTGTGCAAGATATGGCGTGTGACACATTCTTGAAGATCGCGACCAAGTGCAAGAGAAAATTCGTCACACTCCAAACTGACGAGAGAGTGCCATTTATTGCTGAGCTTGTAGATACTATGCCTACCATAGTCAGTGATTTGGAACCACATCAAATCCAAGCCTTTTATGAAGCTGTGGGGACGATGCTAAGCGATAAGGGACCTGCGGTGACAGTTGATCGCGGAGAACTTTTGAAGAAGCTCATGTCCATGCCGAATCGACGATGGCAGGAGATCATGGAGGGGGCGAAGGCCAACGTTGAGTCACTGGTTGAGCCAAGCATTGTAAAGGAAATTATCAAAATCTTGAAAACGAATAATAAGACGTGCGGGGCGATTGGATCTATCTATGCGCAGCAGTTGCAGACTTTTTTCATGGACTTGCTGAACGTGTACAGAGTATATTCTGAACGCATATCCTCGACCATTGCCCAACAGGGCCCCGGTGCCACTCAATTGAGTCTCGTTCGAACGATGCGCAGCGCGAAAAAGGAAGTACTTCGCCTACTAATTGTGTTCATTCAAAAGAGTGGACCTCCTGAGGCTGATCCGCAAGCAGTGGCGCAGGGTTTTATCCCACCAGTTCTAGATCCCATTCTGGGTGACTATCAGCGCAACATCCCCAACGCCAGAGATCCAGAGGTACTTGTGCTGTTTACAACTGTTGTTGAGAAGCTTAAAAGTCATGTCCTCAGTGAAGTGCCGAAGATTATGGCGGCTGTCTTTGAGTGCACTTTGCAGATGATTACTGTCAACTTTGAGGATTTCCCTGAGCACAGAATCCGCTTCTTTGAATT
This sequence comes from Skeletonema grethae, assembly GCA_036939775.1. Classification (NCBI taxonomy): domain Eukaryota; phylum Bacillariophyta; class Thalassiosirophyceae; order Thalassiosirales; family Thalassiosiraceae; genus Skeletonema; species Skeletonema grethae. Next base: position 4,030 of record JALLBC010000116.1, on the reverse strand, counting down.
TATCAGGGTAAGTCTTTTTCATTGCATTTGTTTGTCCTTTTTTGCTGCAACATGTTCAAAAGTTGTCAACTCACATTTCATCTTCCGCAGGCTATCAACACGCACTGCTTCCAAGCTCTTTTCAATATTCCTTCTGAGCACCAAAAGCTCGTCGTAGATTCGGTTGTGTGGGCAATGAAGCATACTGAACGAAACATTTCAGATACCGGCCTCAACATCCTTCACGAGTTATTGAACAACGTAGCAAAGACTCCAGACATTGCTCAGGGCTTTTATCAACAATATTTGCTTGCTCTCATTCAGGATGTTTTTGCCGTGATGACTGATAGGCTTCACAAATCGGGGTTCAAAATGCACGCGACTCTGTTGCGGCAAATGTTTCATCTGGTCCAAATGAATCAAGTTACAGTGCCACTCTTCGATCCGGCGAACACACCAGCCGGTCAGACAAATCCATCATTTCTTCGCGATCATATTTCCAATCTACTAATTCAGAGTTTCCCTAATCTCACGAGAAGTCAAGTTGCCAAGTTCGTTGATGGAATGTTTGATCTGAATATGGATTTGCCATCATTCAAGACGCATTTACGTGACTTTTTGATTCAGTTGAAAGAGTTCAGTACGGAGGACAACAGTGGCCTTTTCGGGGAGGAGCAAGACGCACAACACAGGCAACAGTTGGAGGCCCAGCAGGCGCACAGAAGTGCTGTCCCAGGTCTCATGAAACCATCTGAAATCATTGACGACGACCTCTAAGCGGCCGCTGGTAATGCATTGGGAGCGCCTTGTTCGTGACTCCCTCTCATTAACAAATATTAGATACTTCATTTACCTTCAGACTTTCGAGAAAATCAAGTTTAGTTTTAATTGAGTATGGCACGTGTCGAAAACTATGATTGGCTCTAGATTCTCTTACTTTCCCCTTTCCCCATTCTCTAGGTATGTTGTGTTTCCCATCTCCGTTTAACGTTTCTTCACGGAATATTTTGATCGTTATGGATTATATGGCATTTAGATTTGAACGTTGGCATTGCCACCTTCCAGGCCATCTGCTGGTGACCCGCCACCATTATCTGCCTTCGCCTTTTTCAGAGAAGGCCCATCTCCAAGATCGGCCGATTGACCTGCTTGCCCGTAGGCACCCCAACTGGGTTGGTCGCTTCCACCATTGAACATGGGTGGAGCGCCTGTAGGATTTCCAAATGGATAACCAGGGGGCATGACAGAGGGAAGTGATGCCTGTGCACCTTGAGACTGCGCCCACATGGCACCAGCTCGGAAGGCATCCCATAGCTGCGCATTAGTGGCCTGTGCTGGGGTACCGGGAGCACCAAATGAAAAGGGCGGAGCAGGTGTGTCGTCGCCGGATTCAATTTTGGAGGCAGCAGTGGCAGTGGAGTTAGATTTTGCAGGATATTGAATGCGCTCGCACCACTGTTGTATGTTGAGAATTAGTAGAACGAAAGAAATGATGTGAGTAACAACGTCGCGGCAAAAATGTACACGCAATTGCTTTAAACATTACTTACACGAGCAGTGAGCTTTGTTGAGGAGATAGAGCAGAGGAATGTCCTTGACTTGTGAACAGTTGAAAGATCATCACTGTCCTCGTCGACACTCGTACCATCCTCTTTCAGTTTCGGCTTTCCATTCACACCATCCTCTTGTCTCGCCTTTCTCTTCTTGGCCGAGTACTGCATGAACCTATCATCATCCTTAGGTTTGGTATCTGCCACCAGCTTGACATAGGTAGTGCTCCAAGGAGGAGTGGTGTGTTTGCATGTATTCCTGCAATAGTCACGAGTGTAATTCTTCTCACGGCACACCTTACAGATGGGCTCAGTCTTCATTGATCCATCTGCAGGCCCAAGACACATGTGAGGCGTGTCCTGAAGTTCGCATACCATGGGAATATTTTGTAATGATACATTTCCATTGTCATTCTCTTGAATCACTGAACTATCCATGGTAACAACCACATATGTCATTTGCCACGGCAACGCCTTATGTCCATCTCTCTTACGGCACAAATCCCTACTTTTGAAGTTCTTCTTGCAGCGATCACAAACTGGCAATCGCCGTTCCACGAATGGAACATCAAACGCACGAGGCATGCCCTCTGGATGGATCGTACAATAATGCAACTTAACCTTTTTCTCTGCCGCTGGGTTAACAGCAGTTGATGATGGTACTCCTGCCATATACGCTGCAGCTGCTGCGTCGGTCATCATCATGTTGGGCATCACTCCTGCTGGCATCATACTAGCGGCTGTGGGTGGCGCAGCACCATTGCCATTTGCGCCAGCTGCTTGCTGTGATGAAGGACCGTTTTGAGCAGTCGCAGCCGACGCTTGGGTTTGAGCATAGCCACCAAATCCAGGTGGGAGTTGATAACCGCCGTATCCAAAATTAGGGTTCATGTTGATGTTCCAGAACAATTGATAGAGCCGCCTGACAAGTGCACGGACGAGCGTAGGTTGCCTAACTGATATGGAGAGTCTAAAAGATATTATGATGAGGATTTAACGTTAGTTCAGATCACCAGACAAGGGAGACAAAGATCTTCTAGCAACAACTTCCAGGAGGAACACCATTAGCTGCAAGATTTACCATTCCACAACTGAAGAATGTGATCATTATTTCTCCACACTCACCTCGACTGGCTGTACAATACCTAGCTCTAATAAAGTGACTCTAGAAATAGATGAATCAAGATAAATCAGATGATCCTCATCCAGTGAAGCTTTGGCTTCTTGCTCAACTGGTTGTGGTCGGTAAGGGATGGTCTAATTAGGGGAATTAGTTGTCGCGATAGAATTGTGTGGTACAAAAGACGACGACACCTCAACCCTCAACAACTGAAAAACGGCGAAATAGCCAAATATTTGGCTACGTTAGCGTCCTATGTGGGAATTGGTACATCAAAGGATCTCACTGATCCTCCCATTTATGAAGTGATCCCTTCAAAAGTGAAGAAAAGAGGAAACGTCCGGTACTAAAAGACAAAAGCATCACTCCATTTTTAGCTTGTGTCTTTCGCTAAATCCAACATCCGATCCCATCTTGAATTCGTGATTGCATGCATCAGCCATCAATTTACTGCACTTCTTCTACTACAGCCCATTTTTTGAGGGCCCAACCAACTGTACTGATTGACGAATTACATGCATGGCAGAGATATTATATACTTATCTATGTCCAGCCCACAGCAACTGCATTGCCATTGCTAATGCTCATTATCTGACGGCGGCGGCGACTTGATAGATCCCCACCACAACCATGACGGAAAGAAAGCATGGTTACCATTTTAAACTTCTCTTCCTCTTCTATTTTGCAGGGCTCATAATACTATCCAGCGCTCAGGATTCCCCTTACACGAAGCCTCCTGTAGTTGCTGTTTTATGCCCTGAAGTATATGCACCTGTTTGTGGGTCAGATGGTTCAACTTATGAAAACAAGTGCAAAGCTGGAGCAGCTGGGATCGAAAAGTATGCAAGCGGCACATGTGAAGAATTGGCCACTACTACTTCTACTACCTCCAACACGAAGTACCCTGTAGTTGTTTATGATGATATTATCATGTGCGATAAAGTGTACAAACCTGTCTGCGGAAGCGACGGTGTAAGCTATTCGAATGATTGCGAGGCCAAGAAAGCGGGCGTAAAAATTGCTTCTGCAGGAGAGTGCATGGTTCCTGTTCTTGCTGAAAAGTGTTCTCCAGGAGGCAAGTGTTCCGAAGACGGGTCTTCTTGTGGAGTGGGCAAGGAGACATGCTGTGGTCGGACGTATGATTCTCTGAAATGTGAATGCATGAGTGGGAGCTGGATGTGTCTCGTCACTGAGGCATGCATGATGCCCTGTGCTCCAACTGATGATCCATCGACTGCATTAAAGCCAGTATATACCACTACTACCACCACATCAACAACTACTAATGGTGATATGGTTACACACAGCTCTGGGTTGTGTGGAAAGTGGCATGTCTCAAGAGAAAACCCCATGTCTTGGTAAGTAATTTATTTGAACTCCC
>JALLBC010000115.1:0-12993 GCA_036939775.1 Skeletonema grethae | reverse complement strand
GTCCGCACCAGTGTCCCGTTGGGCATGATTTGTCCTGTTGTTTGTCCTCACTTCTCCTCACTTCACACTTCCACAAAACACAAAACACAAAACACAAAACACAACCAATAATACAAAGAGATCATACAACCATGGATCTTCTCAGCGGCTACGCCTCCTCCGACAGCGAAGGCGATGCTGTCAACCACAACGCTGCACCACCTTCGCCAGCAGCTGCAGCACCACCAACGACCATGTTTCGTCCACCACCAGGGTCACTTAACGCGGCACCAATTCCATCTGTCCCCGCCGCCATTCTTCGAAGCAAGATGGGCATAAGCGGTACATCTCAATCCACTAGTGTTTCTAGCAAAGGAGGCGCTCTCATATTAACAAATAATCCCTCCAAAGCTGTACTTCATTCCTCCGTCCAAGGGCCAGCATTACTCTCCGATCCAAATGATACCGCCACATCGTTCATTCGATCCATCGATCCCAAGACTGGATCCACTTCCAAAATTGAGGCAAATGCAGCTATTGATGCATATTCCTTTGCTAAAAATAGAAATGCATTTCAAAAGGGCGCTACCGATCCAGCGGAAGGAGACGAGGCTGCATTGGCTCCGGGGGAGGTGGTGAGAGAAATTCAAAGGAATGATTATGGATATGAACGGAGATTTCCTCCGAATTATGGTGATGCAACGGATGACAAAGGTGGAGAGAATACAAATGATACTACTGCTGCTACTACCTCGTTAGTTCGGAAGAGACCGCACTCCCCTTCACAACAACCGCAGCCACATGAAAAACTAAGCCGAAGAGCACGTCTAAAACAACAACTCCAAACCGAAGGTCCACTAGTTCACGATGACGACGATGACATCACCTACGGTATATGGGGACCACCCTCCAAAACCGAATGTCAACTCCAAAATGAATCCATACCCGCAGTTGACACCGGAGTGGAACTTCATCCACGCATACAGGCGGAACGTGCTCGTCTCGCCGAACGGGATCGACAGCGTGGCATCTACAATGAAGAGGGGGGAGAGGATGATGAAAAACAAAAGTTTGATCGATTGGTGGAACGGAAAATGTCGCATTTGTTACCACCCCGATTGGAGGGTGAGAATCCCAATGCTATCGAGCCGAAAACGACATTTCATGGAACAGAAGAGGTGGATTATCGTGGACGGTCGTGGATTGTACCACCATCGGGTGTCAAGGGTGTGGATGCTCATGATGTGGATGATCATGCTTGCTTTGTACCCAAAAAGTGTGTAGCTCGCCTTACGGGACATGAAAAGGGTGTTCATCGCATTCGGTTATTTCCACGAACAGGTCATTTATTATTGAGTGCAGGGTTGGATGGAGCGTGTAAGGTTTGGAGTGTGGCGGAACGCAAGTGTATGAGAACCTATGTGGGACATAGTGCGGCTGTGCGGGATGTTCAATTTAATAATGATGGGACGAAATTTGTCAGTGCGTCGTTTGATCGATACTTGCGTCTGTGGGATACCGAGTCTGGGAAGGTGTTGGGAACATATACCAATCGTCGTGTTCCGTATGTGGTCAAATTTTACCCCCACGATGATAACACATTTGTCGTTGGGTGTTCGGATAATAAAATTGTCGCGTATGATTCCAATACTGGAGAAATTACCCAAGAATATGATCATCATTTGGCTCCAGTGAACACGATCAATTTCGTGGAAGACAATGGTACGAAGATGGTAACATCCTCTGATGACAAGAAGGTGTTAGTTTGGGAATGGGATATTGGAGTCCCAATCAAATACATATCTGATCCGACAATGCATTCCATGCCTGTGATTACGATGCACCCCTCTGAAAGGTACTTGGTCTGCCAAAGCCTCGACAACAAAATATTAGTCTATCAAGCTGGAGATAGATTCGCACTGCAACGCAAGAAGAAGATGGAGGGGCACAATACAGCTGGATATGCGTGTGATATTGCCATTAGTCCAGATGGACGATTTGTTTGCAGTGGTGATAGTGATGGAAAGTTGTTCTTTTGGGATTTCAAGAGAACGAGAATGTTGCAGAAGTATCATGCTCATGATAAGGGGCCGTGTATTGGAGCTGTTTGGCATCCTGTGGAGGCTTCGACTATGTTTACTTGTGGATGGGATGGTGTGATTAAGGTGTGGCAATGAGATAAAGTATACAAGCATTACATCAGTTACGAAGTTTATCAAAGAAGTACATATCTCTCTAGTATTGTGAGAGAGATCAGAAGTATGGCATGGAGGGACTTCGTTTTCCGGATTTTTACACGCCCTGAAATCTGCGTCGAAGGATCAGAGGGGAGCGGGGATCCCCGTCAAACTAAACTCGCGTTGGCCCCCTCATCTTGCTAGCAACTTTTCAAAACGGCCACTTTGAACACAATAACCATGGCGACGGTGGCGGCTATGGTACGGAGCGGAATGGGGGTTGGCACCACCATAAGCCGGCGGCGGTGACCTCAGTGGACCCATATGCCCCCATGATGTGAAGGGATTTTGTCTCCAAGGTCCATTGTACAATACGTTGTTGTTTTATCTCGAGCATTGGCACTTTTTGGTCTGTCTGCGACTGGAAAAGCTCTTCTCTTCTCACCATCCCTCCCTCTTCATTTCGATTTCGAGACCACCCATCACCATATCCGATGGCGATGGTACTTTTGTTCTTTGTTATGCAACAAGATCAAGACAATCGACGCCGACGCTATCAATCAGATCAGATATTATCCATCCATCTAAGCAGAAGATAATGGGGAGCTCCACTGATCGCAAGCGCAAGCTTGACCTCGCGGATGACGAGAAGAAACATTATAACAAAACATTGGATGCTCGTCAATCCTCAGATATCAACCCATGGACTGGCAAAGCGTATTCTTCGCGTTATCAATCCATCCTACAAACTCGCTTGAAGCTGCCGGTATATCAGTTCCAAAGCAAGCTGTTGGAGGCTGTGGCTGCAAATCAGATTGTGGTGATCGAGGGAGAAACTGGTTCAGGAAAAACTACTCAAATACCGCAGTTTTTGGTTGAAGTTGGATATGCAACGCCCGGCAAATCCTGTGTCGGATGTACACAGCCTCGTCGAGTAGCCGCAACTTCCATTGCCACACGTGTTGCTGAAGAGATGGATGTAACACTGGGTAAAACTGTAGGATACACTATCCGATTTGAAGATATTAGTGATCCCAACGAAACTGTTCTCAAGTTTCTTACAGATGGTATGTTGCTACGAGAAGCGATGAGTGATCCACTCTTGAGTCGATATTCCTGCATCGTTCTTGATGAGGCACATGAGAGAACGTTGGCAACAGATGTTTTGATGGGTTTGCTGATGGAGGTCCTTCCAAAACGAAAGAAGGGGAGCAAACTTGGAGAATTGAAAGTTGTTGTTATGTCTGCTACGCTCGATGCTGCAAAGTTTCAAGAATACTTTGGTGGTGCGCCGTTGATGAAGGTTCCTGGTCGGACATTTCCGGTGGAAGTATTCTACACTGCAGAACCGGAGAGGAATTATGTTGAGGCAGCTACACGAACTGCAATTCAGATACATCAGTGTGAAGGGCCAGGAGACATCTTGGTCTTCCTCACGGGAGAACAGGAGATTGAGCAAGCATGCGAGGAAATTCGATTGGGTGCTCAAGATATGGGCAAAGATGCCTCTGAGTTGGTTGTGTATCCGTTGTATTCATCGTTGCCCCCTGCTCAGCAGAGAAAGATCTTTTCGCCAGCGCCTGGACCCAAAGTGGTGGGAGGCAAACCGGGAAGGAAGGTAGTTGTTAGTACCAACATCGCTGAGACGTCGTTAACAATTGATGGAATTGTGTACGTGATTGATCCAGGCTTTAGCAAACAAAAAGTTTACAATCCTCGCATCCGTGTGGAGTCACTACTTGTAAGTCCAATTTCTCGAGCATCTGCACGGCAGCGAAGTGGTCGTGCTGGAAGGACGCGTCCGGGCAAATGCTTTAGACTTTACACGGAGCAGAGTTTCCATAATGACTTGCAGGAAACCACCTACCCAGAGATTCTTCGAAGTAAAATGAGTAATGTGGTCTTGACATTGAAAAAGCTTGGAATCGATGACTTGGTTCATTTTGACTTTTTAGATCCTCCCGCCCCAGAAACTCTCATGCGTGCGCTGGAAGTATTGAATTACTTGGGCGCTCTAGACGATGAGGGCGACATGACTGATTTAGGTAGACAAATGGCAGAGCTACCATTGGATCCGCAGCTCTCTAAAATGCTCATATGCAGCCCAGACTACAATTGCTCTGATGAAATCGTCAGTATTGTGGCATCAATGAGTGTACCACAAATCTTCTTGCGTCCGAGAGAAAATGCCAAGGCAGCCGACGAAGCTAAAGCTCAATTTGTCGACAACACAAGCGATCATATCACGTTGCTCAATGCATATGCCACTTATGAGGAAGTTCCTCAAGCAGAAAGGAGAGATTGGTGCTGGAACAACTTCATCAATGATCGTTCAATCTCTAGTGCTGAAAGCGTCAAGAAGCAATTGTTAGGAATCATGAGAAGGTTGGATATTCCACTCGTTACGTGTAAAGGTGCAAACGGCAGGTTTGACACTAACGCAATTCGTATGGCCTTAACTAATGCTATGTACATGCAGACTGCGTACCTCCAACGTGCTGGAAACTACTTGACAGTGAAAGACAACCAAATAGTTTATCTTCATCCAGGCTCATCTGTTGATGGCAAGCCTCAATGGGTGGTGTTTGAAGAGTTTGCGTTGACTTCCAAAAATTATATCAGAACTGTAACAACAACGAGAGGTGAATGGCTTGTGCAAATGGCACCACATTACTTTGATCTCGAGAACTTTCCAGAGTGCGAGGCAAAAGACGAGCTCATGCTGGAGTACAAAAAGCTTGCACGAAGAATGACAAAGTGATTAGTTTGCTAAGTAGATGAAATAATTATAACATCTGATAATGTTACTTCTTCTTCGATATTTGATCCAGTAACTCAGCTTCCTTCGCATGTGCAATCTTTCGTTCGAGCTCAAGTTGTTCCTTTAGTCTATTGACCTCAAGCTCAGCACTTGTTCTAGCTGCAATTTCACTTCCAAGCTGCTTGCATAAAGCTAGCATCTCTTCGTCACTGCTTTGCTGCATAGAGCTTTGTCTGTTCATTCCACCAACAGGTGGCTTGTTAGACTTACTTTTGGCAAGTTGCTCCTGCATGATTTGATGATCATTCAAGATAGAGGAAACAGCTAGTGTGGCGAGTGCGCTGTCACGTTCGCTGGTAGCTCCGCTATAAGCAGCCATGATAATTTCAATGAGATGAGAATCTACACAGTCGTTTGCCGATGACACAAGGCCAAATGACGGAACAGATTGATCATGTTTTGATACTGCTTTTGCAAAAGTATCAAATGCCTCATTTGTTTCCGTTGTTGCAGCGCACGATTCTACGTTTGGGTGTATTGCATAGCCGTCGGAGATTTTTCTTGTCGCAAGGCCACCACTTTCCTTGACATCGAAAAAATCCATGGTTGCACTTATTACTTGTTCTGGCAAACAGCTTTCAAGGAGCATTGATGCAAACAATTGAATCCACTCACAGTGCATATCTCTAAGAGATGACAAGCTCTGTGACGAAGTGTTTCCTTCAATCATTCGTTCAAGAAGAGAACCGGCAACCTGGAGCCGCTCAAATGGAGATGGAGATGAGTTGCAATGGTCCCTAGCAATGTTTGTATCTGCAAGCATTTCCGAGATTGCCACGTGGAAGACTAACAGCTCACTAATACTTCTCTCCACTGAATGTTTGTTCTCGTTATTGCAAACATCTGTTAAAGTGATATCATACTTCAATTGGTGATGCTGTTTGTTCGAACCATCCCTTTCATCGACCGACGATCCTGTTGCGGAGACATCGACAAGCCAGCTTCCATTAAACTTTTGAAGCTCGGCTTCTACACTAACTCTATCATTACTAACTAATGAATCACCAGAGACGATTGATTTGACCTTGTTTGGATGACCTGAAATTGCAGTAAATGTTTCGCGGGCATCAAACTTCACCGGCTTGTTCACGTGATCCTCAGCAATACCAACTTTGCGTCTAGAGACCATTTCACTTGATAGCTGTCGCACGACTTGGCTATCACTTTTGACACTTTTCACAGCTGTGCTTAGTCTTGTAACCGTGTCGTCGATGTGAAGACGTTGCATAGCACTCGACATAGACTTGTTAACTTTTTCGAGCTTCGATGGATTCTGTTTGTCCATCGAGTCGGAAGAGTTTGTACGAATAGACTGCTCTTGTATTGATGATCGAACAGCTGTGGTTGCTTGTATCAGACTCGCCTTGCCTAGAACGGCAGCTGACGACAGCTTCGTATTCGCAGTCTTTTTCAGCACTGTCATCTTTTGACTACCTTTTTGTTTGATATCCTCGCGGCTCATTTCGCTGGCAGCAAGTTTGGCATTTTTCAGAGTGGATCCAAATTTTGACGAGGCTAGTTTCGATTTCCCCTTTGCCAGCGCTAGACGCTCCCGCATTGATAATGATGCACTGGATGAGGTTTTGTTCGATGAGTCCTCGCTGTGAAGCAGTTGAGAATGTTGCGACTGCTCGTATTGCGATGGGTCATTATTGACAAAAACTGCCTCAGTAGATCCTCCCTCTTCATCATTCAACTGTATGTCGATCATTTCTTCAGTCTCTCCCATGAGATCAACATTAGCATCTTCTACAATAGCATCCATTGTTGCCGCAGCTTCAAATACACTCAATGGGTCGTTCGCGTCACTGACTACCGGTGTACCGAATTCATCGGGACTAGAGTCACCTTCAGCCGTTAGGCTTGTTTGCGGTACAGTGCCAGCTTCAGATGACAGATAATTAGCATCGTCGCTATCGCCGATAGACACAACGTCTTTCTGCCGTTTCGTGTTGGAGTCTGTTTGCATTAAATTCAACACTCTTCCAATCGAAGACACAAACATATCGTACTCGGTCTGGTTATTTGCAACAAAGAATAACTCCATGCCCTCCGATTCATCAAAAAGAGCAAAACCTCTTTGCCGCAAGTGGTTCCCGACAACAGTATTTTTGTTTGAAGACGATGACATTGATATTGTTCGAAGCTTTGTGCTTTTATGCATTGGTATAATGAATGAAGGAGCGGTGCAGCCAGGAGTTTTGTAGAGTAAGATAACAGACTTGTCAAGGACCATCCAATACCTCCAAAATGTGGCTGAAGTGAATAAACGAGTAGCTGAAAATGAGGAGTCTTCTCCAACACGAACCCATCCAGATGCCGTTGACGATGCTAATGCTAGGGCTCCAATTCGTTCCCTCTCTTTCAAGAATATCCCTTCTTTCAATGAATGCACTTCTGCGCTCATGTGGCGAATGACAGATTGCATTTTCTCGTGGTAGTTAGCGATCAGTGGATACAGACTCAGTGCAGTTGGTGAAACATCACTTGACAATGTCGCATACATCATGCTATACAGCTTGTAGTATGACGACGAGAAGGATTTCCCCATCTTCATAGAATGCCTCATCATTTGCTTCACTCTCTTCACATCGATCAAACTTGGCTTTGAAGACCCTCCTTTTGGAACGGGAAAGCGATAATCTACGTCGTCTGTGGGCGTGACAACATCAAAGCCATTCCCTGCCTCAACGCTCATCATTGTGTGTTGCAATTTTAGGGCATAGAAGGTAGCATTTGCTATCTTTGTGTCTGGATCAAGCAAGTGGTAAGCGTCGAGCCAAGTTTGATTGTCACCTCCGCAATGTTTGCAAATGAAGAGATCACCAACCATAGGATCCTCCGTTAGTGAAGCAATTTTGTCGTATTGACCGGAAGCTACCTCGACGTCTTTTGCCAAAAACAGATACGATTTGTCGTCTGACACTTCCACGAGCAACATTGCCTGCGACAGAAAGAATCTCATCAGTGTGTTCCTTGCCCTCGCTTCGTGATATACCTCTGCATCAGAATCTTCCTGACTCAACTCAAAAATAGAACATAACTGATGGATTGATGCGACGATTGAATTTCCGATAGAAAGACTTGTGTTTTGTTCCAAAACTGGCAGTGACAGAGCGTCGACAAACTTTTTCAAAAAGACTTCTAGTGCATCGAAGCTAAATGAAATTGCAAGTGGGGACTTGTTGTCGATGGCACAAGATAAAGATGGCATTGTACCACTAACATCACAGTGATGCTCTACTCGTAATGAAAGACCTCCACCATCTATTGGTTTCCCTGCTCCATTAGATGCTTTCTGGCCCAGCGCAATGACATGTGAAGTTCCGTTGCCAATCGAGAGAAGTTCAAACATGTCTCCCACAGAACAAATGTCTACAGAAATGATCTTAATTGCAATCTTGAGCACACTTTTGGTATCAATTGCTCCACTCATTGACTCTGAGCCAAGCTCAATATGTTTCGCTTTCGCGTGGAAAAGAAGTTTACTCTGAAGATCTGAATCTTCGCCCGAGCACTGCACGCTGATGTTTGGCACGTGAAAGCAAAGTGTCAAGGAAACGTTGTTATCGCTTGCAACATTCCTCGCCGCAACCTTTTCATCGACCTGACTGGTAACATTTGGACTCGACATGATTTTACAAGCGTGGTATTGGAGAGTTTGCAACGCACCACAAAGTAGCCGCAGGTTTATATTGCTCTTTAATTCTTGTAGAAGGACGGATACAATGATAGATTGATTCATTGCACCATCCTGTTCAAGACAAACCATTAATGTCATATTTGTAGGAGCGACGAGACTTTCGACGTTGTTATCACCACGATGTAGAGCTTGGTGCATAGGTAGGACGTCCAACAAAAAGTTAGTCACACTAACCTGCATTATGAATTGTGTACTATCCTCAGAGTTCAAAGCTCGCTGAGACTCCAATGAGCATGATATGTCAGTAGGATCATTAGGAAAGTCAGGGTTGCTATTTTCACAGGCCATGATTCGACCCGAGAGGAAAGACTTTGGTAGATCTGACGAAACAATGATAGTTGCTTCTGTAAAGCCGCAGATAACATCAGCCATACCAAATGAGGAAATGCTGCCACCCGGATTGGGAAGTCTGATATTGATTGAACCTAGATGAGCGGTAATGGACCTTAGTTCCGACGATGGCATAGATGTAAAGGACGACGTACGGTGAGACTGATAAATTGCTGGAAGCGGTTGAAGGTAATCTCTCATACGAAAAGTGTCGCCAACAATAGTATCGTTGCAAATTTCTGCTGCCCAATCTCCAGACAACCACCTGGCGTCAATTAATGAGCTCTGGTTTGAAAACACTTTCATCATATTGTTAATTGGCACCGAGTCCAATACGATATCAACTGTTCCCAAGCAAGCCTCATGGTTGACACTTGTTTTGCTCCATGTCGTAAGCTTCTCGTCTACAAACGATATTGTTGATTTCAACCCAAACGCGCGTTTCCCTCTCCGCGGACGATCCCAAGTCCAGGTAGTTTTCCTACTTTCCATTGATGGGAATTCATCGCACTTGTCTATTCCCATGACCGTCTGCATGTTGTCACCCCATCCTTTCTTCAAGTGTTGAGGCAGAGCAAAAATATCGTGACCCTGAAAGAGTCTAGTCCCGATTTTGAGTAATGGAAATACTTTCACGGCAGTCCAGGAGCTTTCCCTGTTATCTCGATTCACGCATAGACGTTGCAATAGATCTAAAATATGTACATATGCAAACGAACATTGTACATGACCTCCGATCTCACCAGAGACTTTGGGCCATATGCATTCAGCCACTAGACCTTCCACCAGTAGTTCGACGCAATGTCTATCAAGAGCATGAAGACTGTTGCTTTCAATCGAGCTATGAGAAGGTAAACAGAGTTTCATATTGACTCGTGATACACTCAGGCTGAATGATAACTTCTCAAACTTTTGTGCTCCACTAGCGATAACGATGACGGCCTTGCGTTTACGTTTGTACTCTTTCTTTTCGGTGTCGTCCTTTTCTCCTTCTTCCTTTGGGAGCTTTTCTATTTGAGTAGTTGGGGAAACTGCGTTGTTGCCATTTGTTGCAGCTACGTCGCTAGTTGTCCCATCTCCTTGCATATCGCGCCTTCGTTTCCATTCTAGGAATGCCTCGTCATGTTCTTCATCGGGCTCTTCTTCGTAATCACTATCAGAGTCTACATCATCCATCAGTGATACTTCCGGCATGAAGTCATCAGGTCCAATTTCCTCCTCTTGATCATCTTCTGCTTCGTTATTGCCAGTATTCTCCACAACGCCCTTCTCGGACTGCGCCTCTGCTATTGAGATATGCTGCTTTGTTTCATTTCGAGCTCCATCTGGAAGAAGCGGATCGACGAAACTGCGGTCTTTATAATAGCAATGAAGTAATCCTATCATCATGTGTACAAATGACCCGACATCACATCCAGATGATTGCGAAGCATTACTGCCATCATTTGTATCTGACAACGATGCTACATCCAGATTGATATCCATATCATGACAAAGCACATCTACATCAATACCCGTAACACCTGCATCACGAAGACGACGAATGTACGCAACATGAACATCAATTTGAGTATTGGATATCAATGCAGCAGATTTGACATTATTTTCGTGTTGGCCACCAGCAGTTTGATCATAATGTGCTTCCGATGACAACCTCACATGACAAATCATACTCAGCCTCTTGTAAATAATGTAGGATCGATGCTGAGGCGCATTCCCCTCCTTACGAAATCGATTCTGTTGTGCAAACAATTCATTGTGCGCCCATACTGTTTCGGGGGTACCAGGATTTCCAGCCTCGGAGACTGATATCCACTCGATGTTTTCTAGTGTCACAGATACGGGAGGTGGTGTCCAAATGCCCCGTCGTAATGTCTTGAATTTTCCAAGTGTTTGGAAGGTAAGATGAATACGATTGATTTTGATGGATAGATTGTCAAGAATGCGATGCAAAAGGCCGTATGTTTGGCGAGCTTGATTACTACTTTGTTGTTGTTGTGGCGGTGGTGGCGTCGTTTTGTTTTGTGCGTTTGAAGGATCCAGATAATACTCCAATGGTTCCACTGCCGACGCATAAATCTCATCGATTACCAATACTATTGGAGCCTTTTTAAGGTTGGTGTAGCTCGTAACTTCCACTCGAAGTTCGGATAGTCTGATTTCGGTAAATTTGACAAAGGGCAAAGTGCCGTGGGGTGGCTTGTTCAAAAATTCATTGATCACATCTACATTGAGCCTGAGGTTGGTTATGGATCCTTTGCCTGAGAGTAGACTGGCATTGATAGTGTTTGGATTGAAATCGAGGATCACTTTTGATAGCTGATCCGAGAACAAATTCAGCACGAAGCTTTCCATTTTTTTATCTACTGATAGCAAGGGAGACGGATTTTCTGTGGACTGTTGCCTTTTGCTAATGCTATTCGGTGACACTGCGATCACAAAAGCCTCGTGGAGGTGTAGAATCTCAAAATTGGTGGTCTGAAATGATGGTTATGACGCTCCCTACAAGTGGAGAGCGGACATCATTGTCGATATCATAAATCATGTGCACGATATTATCGACGATGAATAGCACGATGCACGAAGCAGACGCCAACGCCCCCAATGGTTAGTGTTACGTAAATCCTTTTTCTTTTCACATGAAAATGAACATAAGTAACACATCCATGCAACATAAGACCTCGGTTTTCATTTATTAGAGGTTTATCTGATTTAAACTAGCCCTAAACGGTTATGAAAAATGAACACAGAACACAGATTCATGATCATTACGAGCGCAAAGTACTAGGCAGAAGGCAATAAGTTAATATTGTTCTATTGTCAATGGATTTCCGTGCGGTCTACTACATCTTCATAGCAACACAGCAACGTCACGCACAAGCTTTTGGTGGTTCTTGTCTCAACCGCAGCCGCTGCACATTGTCATCAGGGACGCATTCATTTCGTACTCATTATCCATCACAGCTGATTCGCTCCTCGACAACTCTTACCATGTCCATAGAGCAGTCATCAGCAGCAGCAGCAGCCTGCGCTCCAGGCGGAAAGTGCGTACCATGTGAATCTCTCGACAAAAGTCACCTTCTCTCTCCTCAACAAGTCGAGGCTGAACTATCCAGCATGAAACTATGGAAATTAAGTGAGGACAGCACAAAGATAACTCGCTCCTACACAGCAAGAAATTTCCAGTCTGCAATGGATAGCTTGAATGAGATTGGAAAGATAGCGGAAAGGGAGAATCATCATCCAGATATGCATCTTACTGGATATCGTAATGTGGAAATTGTGTTGTTTACTCATTCATTGGGAGGGATTTCTTTGAATGATATTGCAATGGCAAAGATGATTGATGACGAAGTGAGTTTTAACTATTCTCCAAAGTGGTTGAGAGAAAATCCAGCGGCAAAGAAGGACTAGTTGATGCAGCGGTAGACTTATTCATTCTTTATCGTTTGTTGTCATTTCTTCATAAAGTAGCATGTATGCTTCACAAGTTTGAACATCTTTCCAGCTCCTCGGTACGACGCTTTCATCTGACACAAGCACCCAATCTTTATGCTCAGGTCGAACTCGACGATAGGTTTGATAGTGTCCCCCAAACGCAGACCCTAGGTGTTCTACCACGCTCATCAATCTATACGGCAATTTAGGCCAATCCGTTGATTTGGTCTTGCACTCGTTCTCACAATCATTCTCAAAGGAATTTTCTGCATACGCACAATACTTGGATAGATCTAATACCTCGGGGAAGTGAACCCTCCTCGAAATCTTTACCATGTGTTGACTTGCCATGTCAAAATGTCGGCGTTGTACGTGGACACACAACACTTTCGGTGGTCGCATAATGAGAGTTGCTTTGTAGGCATCGCCTCTTATAGGAACGATTTTTGGCAATCCAACAAGACCGGCTATATTGAATGAGATATCTTCTTCATTGTGACGTTGGATTTCGTCATCATTGTCTGCATCCATGCCCTTGAGAATAG
>JALLBC010000114.1:0-20634 GCA_036939775.1 Skeletonema grethae | reverse complement strand
TAGAAGCGGCTCATGCGCCTAGTGACGACGATTGATCCGATTTGGTAGATTGTGGCGCTGCTGGCCAGCCCACACTGGATCTCTCATATCGTGTATTACGCTAATATATTTAGTCCTGCTGCTCAATTCTTTATATCAGCGCTAATAATCTTGTATACTGTTGCCTACTACAAGCGGATAATGCGCGTATTGATATGTAGAAGGTTGTTGTGAGCAGTCGCTTTTTTCAAAACAGTGTTTGTTGATTTGTATTGTGTGTGATTTTGATTGATTGCTGTTTAAATTGTCGTCTGTTCACGTTGTCAAACTTAGGCTCATTAGTTTAGATATTTTCTATGATTATAATGCGTTTGCTGTAACCATCTCTCCTTTACATTATGGTATGTGTGTAGAGATGTTTTGGATCGCGCAAAGCACTTCTAGAGCTATGTAATTTGTAGATGGTCATATTTTTGTTATTGTAAAGCCTATGCTTAGTTTGTTTCTTCAGCGAGGTTGTCAAAGCACTTCACCTGTCTTACGACACCTTCTGTTTCTTTCCTGGTGGCTCATCTCCTTCATAATTTTCGGACATGACAGACGTATTCATTTCCGATACTGTAGCTGACGCGTTTGTCATGTCATCATCTGAAGCATTACTCTTGTCTTCCATCAATGCTCTAAGTTTCTGCTCATTTTTCGCTTTTGCTTTAGCCTTGGCTTCCAACTCGTCTTGCCAAAGTAGTTCATCTTGTTTGGCAGCTTCTTCCCATCCTACAGGGCGAGCTTCTTCATCAAGCATGTGATAATACAGAGGTCGGAGGTAAAACTTGACCTTACGTCCTTTGCCCATACCCTTCCGATCTTCCTTTTTTATTTCACCCAAACAAGACGGTCTTTCTTTGGTTGTCAGGTCAACAAACTTGATTGTCGATTGCCGGATACTAACTTGAGGATGATCTTGCGCGAAGCCATTGATAACGTCCATCCTCGCATCCGTGCCTTCAGCTGTGATTCTACGACAGTACTCCGGCAGCAAACTATCTGGAATTGTCATTGGGACACTTCCTTTTCCAGGACCTCGGCCTGGAGCCTTACCAGGTCCTTTGCTACTATTATTGGAAGATGATTCTGCCGAAGCTTTGTTCCAGCCCTTCTTGCGCCCTGGCTTCTTTCGCTCCTTGTTTGGATCGTTACTGTTACCTTTTTTGCTTTCCTGTTCTTTGATTTCATCGGCATTTTGAATTGGGACTCGTATCATTTCTTCTTCTATCATTTCTCTGCGGACACTTCGTCTTTTCACACAGAGCTTTCGTCCTTTGGGGTCAATGCAGAACTGTAAAACGGCGAACACGATCGCAAAAGTTAGTTGATGAAATAATGAGGTCTTCGTGGTGCGCATAATTACACTTACCTTGCATTCGCCGCATTCAGGAATCGCAAGGACGGCTTCATTAATTCTTGCTTCAAGGTCGACACCGTATCCAGTTCCTCTTTTGTTGAGCCCCGCCCTTGGCCCACCTGCCTTGAGACAAATGTGTGAATAGTTCACATACTGATCTCCTCGCAAGATTACCTCCTTCACTTCATCAGCCATCATCTGACACCCGCGAATTTGTGTTTCTATCTCTCTCAGCTTGTCAATACACAACTGTCGTTCATTCAAATATTCTCTGAAATCATTCATACCTTGCTTCACATAGGACTCCATAGGCGGAGCTTTCTCACCTTGAAGTTCCATCATCTTTGCTTCACTTTCCCACATGTCCATATTCTTTACGGCCTCAAGAGCAAGTTCAGCCTCTCTGACAGCTGGTGGTTTCATAGAACTCAACTTTTTCTCCCGAGCTTCGAGTTCCTTCTCCATTTGCCGCATTCTATAGTCGCAGCGTTTTGAGATTGCATCAATGTTCATTCCTTGAACTGTGTGCTGAAATAGTAAGGTTGTGTCGTTGCGGAGTTCTTCACGGACTGCATCCCAATTGCCATATCCGTGTTTTGCTACGGCACAAAGAATTGCTCGGTCTTGCTCTAGACAAAAGTGGGTGTTCCCTTTGTTCGCAAAAGTCATATCCTTTTCGGGGTCATCGAATGTCCGGACAAATTTATTGAGAAGCTCTTCTTGCAAGCGTTTCTTGGCAAGTTTCTGCTCACCCTTTTCAATTTGAGCCTTGACCTTCTCCCATTCATCAAGCTTGAGCTCGGTAGGCCCATACTGCCAGAATGATTCAGAGTAAGATTTGATTGCATCAACGGGCATTCCCATGTCAGCAGCGATATTGTCGAGGTCATCCCTCCCAAATTTCGTTGCCGACTTGATAAAATGAAAGAACTGACTTCTCGTCCAGTCACCAAATCCTTCCTCCAAAAGCTCAATTTTTTCCTGTCCGAGTTCATCTGGTAATATTGTGCGTTTTTGCTCGAGATATTCAGCAGGAGGGACTTGGTCCGTTTCTTTCAAATTGGCATACATTTCGAACTCAAGCTTCGAGAGCTCCATTAGTCTTTCCCTGTTGAAAAACTGGTGATCTTCCATCGTTGGAAGGCGGAGAACTTTAGGCAATTTGATCTTGCGATTTTTGATCACCATACTTTTTGTTGGCTGCATGATAACGTTGTAGGTAGACGTGGGCGGCTTTCTCTCTCGTTTCCCCATTGAATCAGCAGCTAGGAGACGAAGCTGCTTTCTAAGTTCAATGTCACTATAATCTACTCCTTCGAAAGTTTGTGCAGAAACTCCACCATCCAGGCGGAAATCAAACATATCCCCCTTCTCGGCCTTTTGGATCTTGTCTGTAAGTTCCTTCGTCTTTGCCTTGCCACGCTCGAGGATTGCATCAATGTCCATATCAGTAATTGTGGATTCTTCTGAACGGAACACAGCATCTGCCCCAAACCTAACTGCAGCCATCACGTCTTCCTTTGAGAGCTTGTCTTTTTCCTTGAGACGACCCTGTTGAACAACCATAGCATCAAGCTTGAGCTTCTGTTGTGCTCTCTCGACAATCTTTTCTTCTACCGTATTTTCTGTCACGAGACGGAACACACTTACAGGTTTCTTCTGCCCAAGGCGATGACATCGATCCTGGGCTTGTAAATCTGCTTGTGGATTCCAATCTGAATCATACAAAATACAAACATCTGCAGTCTGATTTGTTGAAACGAAACGGAAAGTAAATGTCAGGATTTTTGTATGAGGCAAAGATAAAGGATGGATGTATTTCATGCAAACTACTCACCTGCAAGTTGATACCCAAACCTCCTGCGCGGGTACTCAAGATGAAGCAAAACTTTTCGCTATTCGGAGCATTGAATTCGTCGATAGATCGCTCTCGCGTCTCATAATCGGTGTTACCGTCAATACGGCAGTACTTGTAACCACGCTTATACAAGAAGTCCTCCAAGATATCCAAAATACGCGTCATTTGAGTGAAAATGAGAACACGTGAACCATTCTCCTTTAGCTTCTTGAGCAGCTTATCCACCATGCTGAGCTTACCGCAATTCTCTATCAAGTGATCTCCGAGCGGATCCAATGTTCGGTCTTCCACACCTTCGAAGAGATAGGGATGATTACAGCACTTACGCAATTGCATCACAATGTTGAGGATCGCAGTTTTTCCCGAGTTGGTATTTTTTCCAGTGATGGCCTCAATATCTCGAAGAAGAAGTCTTTTGTACAGCTGTTTCTGCATCTTACTCATTCCAACCATCAGGAGTGTCTCCGTCTTGGGAGGTAGACCCTTGGCGACTTCTGACTTCAATCGACGCAACATGAATGGCCGGAGAATACTGTGAAGGTGCGTGATCATTGTCTTCTTCGCATCCTCGTCATCAACCTCCAAATTGAACCACTCGTCAAACTGCTCAGCTGAAGAAAACACGTCGGGGAGCAAAAAATTCAGAAGGGCCCATAATTCATGCAGATTATTCTGTAATGGAGTTCCTGTGAGCAAGAGACGGTAGGCAGTATTGAAACTTCTGACGGTAGCACTAAACATGGAAGATTCATTCTTCAAACGATGAGCCTCATCAATGACCAAATACTTCCAAGCAAATCGAGACAGAACTTTCTTCTCTGTGTTTGCCACTTCATACGTGGTGACGCAAACATCCCACGCGCGGGGATTGTCCGAGTTGTCGTCTTCCATCTCTCCCGTCTTTTCATTCAATATCTGTTTGGTTGGACGCTTTCCATCGTGTGCGGCTGCTTCATTGGTGAAGTATTCCTCCGCTAGAGCCTCACGCTCCTCCTTTGGGCCATGAAATCGGATAGCTCTCAGAGAGGGACACCATCGATTGAGTTCATTCATCCAGTTGGAAAGTGTCGACTTCGGCACACAAACAAGGTGAGGACCTTGAGTCTTCATGAACTCAAAGTGATATGCCAAAATGGATATTGATTGCAGGGTCTTCCCAAGACCCATCTGATGACGACGAAGAATGTGTTAGAATGACGCCAATATAAACAATCTACAAGTATTATCAACAACAAATAATCATCACTCACCTCATCAGCCAAAATCCCGTTCAATCCCTTCTCTGCCAAGTGAATCATCCAATTTAAACCTTCCAGCTGGTATGGCTTTAACGTGCCAAATTTGATACAATTTGGTTGCTTTGTTAAAAATACATGATTTTCCTCACTCCCCTCCTCGTCATCATCTTCAACACCTTCTCCCTCTGGATCATCGGCTGCAGTTGCCTTCCTCCCTCTCTTCTTATTCTTCCTTGATGGACTGTGCTTGGATTTGTATTCACCCTCTTTCTTTTCCTCCTCAGGATCACCTTCCAGCCGTTTCTTCCCCGCCTTAAGCCTTGCAAATATTTCTGACTGCCCCAACAAGTATTTCAACCTATCCTCCGTCTTTTTGGCAGCCTCCTTGTCCAGCTTCTTGTGCCTAGCCTCCACAGCCGCTTCCTCCTCCTCACGCTTCCTTTGTCGTTCCAACACCTCAGCCTTTTTTGCAGCCTTAGCCGCCCGCCGCTCTTCCCGCTCCTCGGGCGTTAGAGCATCTCGTAATTCCTTCTTGCGCTGTCGCTCGTAGGCCTCCCTCTCAGCACGTTCCGCGTCAATCCTCCCACGAGCACCGCGGCTCGATGCCCTCATGTCTTCGCCCTCAGTGGGCATGGAATTCATTGCCAGTCTTTCCTGCTGCGCTTTGTAAGCCGCCGCATCTGCCTCGGCACACTCGCGATTGTAACGCTCACGATCGACCTCCTCACGTTCGAAATAGGGTCGTTTCTCCGCGTCGGAGAGAGACTTCCATTGTGCCGATAGAGCTGTCATGGCCTCTCCCATTGATCCACCGAGCGACCTTTTGATCTCGGCGAGATGGTCGCTCTGATAATACATGAAGGCCGACTTGGCCCGAACTGGCGGCATGATGGTTGTTGTGTAATGTGACCTATCCAACGACCTCCAAAAATTGTGGATTGTGTGTTTTTAGACTGCATTGCAAAGACCGGCATCGAGATCTCCATCCTCGCGTTGAACGAAATCAAAAAAGAGTGCACGCAAAGAATGTGAAGAGAGAAAAGAGAAACACTCTTCGCATCCATGCCATAAGTACGTTCCCGTACGTGTAACATGATGTTACAGCTTACAGCTCAAACTATGATTAGACTGACTATCTAGTAATCATTATCATCTTCATCTGCATCATCGACAAAGACCATCTCTTCTTCTATCAACTCATCATTGGGTAGCTCTGAAGTACCTGCCTCTTGCATGGCAAAAAAGACTTGTCCACCAACAAGGAGTGACAACACCCCGCCCAAGGAGGCGAGCGCAATGACCTTAATCTTGGGCTTGTTTTGCGCAAGGTATTGTACTCCCTTGTTTTTAGAGACTGCTATCCGCCAACGAAGTAACATGACTTGAACTAACGCACTGGCTTTTCTTACTAATGAGGTGGGTTCGTCAGTCACTGCAACTGGGGATGCATCTTGTTCTGGTGTGTGTACACTTGATTCATCATTAGCAGCAGCATCTGCATCTTCTTCTGCAACTACTTCATCATCTGCAGCAGCAACTGAAGGTTCGGATGTATCGACGATGTCATCACTATCAGCGCTTTCCTCCATAGCAGTAGCCTGGTCTCCTTCTGAGACTTCTTCTACTTCGTCAGCAATTTCTCCTGCTACGACTTCTTCACCTTCAGCAACTTCTTCTGTCTCAGCTTCACCTGATACTTCCACGACTTTGCTGACCTCCTCTTCCTCTGAAGCAATAATCTCTTCTGTATCAACAGTTTCTACTTCTCCACTACCAGAAGATTGTTCTTCAGCAACAACTTCCACTTGGAAGGCTTCTTCATCTTCTTCAGCAACCTCTTCCTGCGCTTCNAGATTGTTCTTCAGCAACAACTTCCACTTGGAAGGCTTCTTCATCTTCTTCAGCAACCTCTTCCTGCGCTTCTTCTAATACTTCTGAAGCAGATTCGTTTTCAGCGGCATCAACTTGTGCGATAACTACTTCTCCCACTTGGTTCACTTCTTCTACTCCCTCTGTATTGTCTTCAGTATCTTCCTTCACTTCCACGACATCATCAATGTCTTCATCCGCTTGTACTAGCTCACTGTCATCTACTTCTTCAGTACTAACTGCTTTCGGATCACTTGCGGCTGGCAATGTTTCAGAATGTTCATCTTGATCATTATCGCCATCATCTTCATCATCATTATTCACGCTCTGCTCTTGGTAAAACGATCGTGTTCTTTTGATTTCCTCTTCCCATACTCTCGTGGCAGTCCCATCCGAATCTGCAGCTTCATCCATTGTCTCTACATCATTCTCTGCTGCCTCAGATGTAATTACTTCATCAACTAGATCTCCACCCCGAATCTGCAAACCAAATGGAAGAATAGCATCTCTTTGATGTAAAGACTGACTTGAGTCTATTGATGGTCGCGATGAAGCTTCTGATATGTATCTACGATGTCTTCTGGGTACAAACGCATTTGACGCTGCCGCCACTGCGATGCACAGCAGCAGCAGGAAAGGAAATGTAGGATGGCGGATCATGGAGTGCATCGTACGTCTGCTGAAGATGTATGTAATGCCATTAGCTTCCACTACACAAACATCATGCTAAGTATGATCAGAAGCACTGCAACATCAATCAATTCCAGTTCTGCCCGCCAAGTGCCAAGTGCAAGCTACTCATCTCTCATCTCATCTGCTCCGCCAAATTTTACTGTCACATCTCCTCAAAAATGAAGATTGCGCGCGCCGGGCCATTCGCCATCCCGACATCTTTTGCTTTTGCATGAACTGCGTTCTGCGTTGCTTTGATATGACAAAGCGTTGATAGTTGTGGTAACTCTACTTCTATCTTGTACTTATCAAGCACTGTAATAACATCAGCCCACAGCGTCACCCCTCCATCCAGATCAGCGTGAGGTGTGTGGGAAGAGCTTTCACCAAGAAGTTGACTGTCACTTGCGTCAAAAATAAAACACATCTCTATTATTGTTGAAGTGACCACAACACTTCTTCAACACAGTTCATTATTCATTATTAACGTCAACTATCACCACCACTACCCGTCACCATGAGAGAACTACGCGTCGAAGATGCACTATTGTACCTCGACCAGGTCAAAATGGAATTCGGCGACCGTCCTCAGATCTACAATGAATTCCTCGACATTATGAAAACGTTCAAATCACAAGAGATCGACACTCCGGGCGTCATCCGACGCGTTGCCGCATTGTTCCATGGGAATAAGCGATTGGTGCTTGGATTCAATACGTTCTTGCCGGAGGGGTTCCGGATTGAGTTGCCGTTGGATGGGAGTCCGTTCCCGGTGTATAGGGAGCCTGGGAGGGCGGGGGTGATTCAAATTCCATTGCCGGGCAATCCCAATTTCCCATCGGCTGCTGGGAGGATGGGGGATATGAAGCCGGCTGCAATGCCCTCTTCGGGAGGGCCGTCTGCTGCTTCACAGAAACAGCCTCCCCGATCTTCTGGAATGTCATCTGCTACGAGTGGTGCACCGGGGTGTGTGCTGAGAGCTCCTCCGCCATCAGTGTCATCGACATTTCCACCCCCTGGATCTGCCGTCCCTCCTGCAGCGGCGGCTGCTGCGCCTCGACCAGGAGGAGGCCCTTCTGGAGCTATCGGAATGTCTTCTCAGCGTCTCCTTCCCTCTCAATTTGCTCCAGCAGCCGCAGCAGCAGCTGCTGCATCTCCTGCACCATCCAAACTTCCTGCTGCTCCTGCTGCTGCCAGTAAGAAACCTTCCTCGTCTCCCACGGGGCAGAATAATGATTTGCCCCCAGCACCTGTGGAATTTGATCATGCAATTAACTATGTCACCACCATCAAAAAGCGCTTCCATGCACATCCAGAGATTTATCGAAAATTTCTGGAGATATTACACACCTATCAGAAGGAGCAGCGGGGGATTAAGGAGGTGTTGGATGAAGTATCCATGTTATTTGCCGACCATGCAGATCTGCTCAAGGAATTCACATTTTTCTTACCCGATGCGGTGCAAAGTCAAGCAAAGGCACAATTGGATATTGCTGCGGCAAAGGCGGAGGAAAGAGCAAAGCAACGTGTGGCACAGGCCAAGGCAGTTGGAAAGAGTACTGGGCCTGGGACGGGTCCTGCTCCCATGATGGCATCTCCTCCAGGCGCAGCCCCACCAGCCAACTTTGCACCCAGTCCAGCTGGAGGGATGGTTCTCCCTCCTCCGCCAGTGGCAAATGTTGGCAGTGCGCAGAAGCGAATGCCGAGTGTTCCTAGTAACATTCCTCGGACTCCATTCGGTGCGACGAAGGCTCGCAGTGAGGATAGGGAGAATGAAATTGCTGCGACTGCTCAGCATGGTAAAGTGAGCTTCGATCCGGTGAGACCTCCTAGAAGGTAAGTTGGTCTTTTGTGATTGATTGGTTCTTCTCCATCGATTTTGGGAATTCATTTTGTTCTAACATATTTTTTGTGACCGTGGAATAGAAATGAGCTCAACACAGCTCAGGCATCGCAAGCGTTTGGTCGCCCCAAAGTTGTCCCAGCTGAGCCACTCCAGCCAATGACCACCGAAATTGCTTTCTTTAAACATGTCAAGGCACATTTCAATCGCAAAGATCTCTTCCCTGACTTATATAACCCTACCATCAAACGGCGCCACACTCCTTATGAAGAGTTCATCAAATGCATCCATTTATTCGGGGCAGGAATGCTCAACAAAGACGAACTCATCCAACTGCTACGTGGACTATTTATCCAAGGAAATGCGCCCAAAAGCGGCGCTAACGCCACAAACATTACGGGAAATTCAATGATCATTCAAGCATCCAATGTGCTACTTTCCGAATTGGAAAAAGTGTTGATTGGTCGTGGTCCCTTTACAACGCAGGAGAAAACAAAGAAATTCAGAGCCAAGTATGGAAGTTATTCTCTTAGAGATTACGATCTTACTGAATTGAGTAAAAGGATTACTCCCAGCTACTGGAGTTATCCCAACGATTATCCGATTGAAATGCCAGGGGTGGACTCAGATGAGAGTGTTCTAAAACTGCTCAACTCGGAATGCTTTTCTATGGCAAAGGATTGGCCAGAGAAGGGCAAAAATAAGTTGAAGTCTCCTGAAAGCTATGATGGCGTGAAAATTCGACGCAACATCTACGAGGAGGTTCTCTGTCGCGTGGAAGATGAAATGTACGAGGTGGATATGGCTATAGAGCGCAACGAATCGGCACTGCGTAAATTGGAACCCATCGCCGAAGAGGCCACACGTCTTCGTGAGCTAGAGGAGAAGGACGGTCAACCCATCGGGCGTCTGCAGTACAAATTGAATTTGCGCAGTTTGAATACAATTCACATTGGTTCAATTGCGCGTATCTACGGTGACTCTGGAGATGAAGTGATTCAACATTTGCTTCGAAATCCATTGGTGGTGGTCCCCATAGTGTGCAAAAGATTACAAGAGAAGGATGCAGAATGGAGGAAGATAAAGACAGAGCTAGCTAAGGAATGGAAGCTCGCGCTCAGTGAAAACGCAAAGGGAAGCACAGATGTCAAATGTCTGCTATACAAACGTGAAATCGAGAAGAGCTTTGCGACAGAACGTCTCATTGAGGTGCGTTCATGTGGTATTTTTTTAGTTTATTGTGTATGGTTTCTGTTTCTGTCTAACATTCTATATGTGTTATCTCAATTTACGTAGGAGTGTCAAGAGGCCAAGTCATTTGCCAAGGATCCTTCCAAAATCCAACGCCACCCCGCGACTGATCTGATTCTACCAGACTTTCACTTGGCAAATGCAGATCAACAGCTAGCTCTTTATCAGCCACATTTGTCTGTCCTAGTCTCGACAATGATGCCACACAAAGACGCTCATGACTTATTAGCAGCACAGTTCGGCGGAGACCGTAGCAAATTTTCAAAGTTATGGTCGGGCTTCCTTGCGCCATGGTTCGGATTGCCATCATCGTTTGAGTCAAATGAAAGCAGCAAAACCGCAATGAAGTTTTCACCTGGGCAAAAAGTTAGGACCACCGTTGGGGATGGGCAAATAATATCAATAGTCGCTGACCCTCAGCGATACAAAGTCAAGTTTTCATTTGGTGTCGGATATGTTCATCCCGATGCCATCGCTCATCTACTACCGTCGAGTAGCTCAGCGGCTGATGTTGCTGGAGTCGATGACGCACAATTAATGCAGGACGACACTCAAATTTTGTTCGGCACAGAAAATATTTACCTATCCATGCGTCTATACATGCGCCTGGCCACTATGCTTTACCAGGCAAAAGATGCTATCGAAGGTGATGGATACACGAAATGCATGGCTGCTATTGTAGATTTCATTACATCCAAGACCGATGTGAAAGAATTCGAGAGTACCATTCGTGGCATTACTGAGAAAAACGTGCACAACATTGTTGCTATTCCAGCGCTTGTTCAGAGTTGTGGTGATTCAATGGCCAAGGTTGTAGAAGAGGATGTCATTCAGAATCTTTATCATTGCTCCCAATTGAAATTGAAGGACTTGAACCAATTACGCTCTCTTAGTGTTGACGTCACAGAGGAAGCTGTTTATAGATTGCAGATTTCTACCTCTGCCAATCGAGTCTTTTTCTCCTACATTCCTGCAGATGTGGAGTTGCAGCTCTCCAGCACTGTTGCTTCAGAGAAGAGAACTTTGGAGTCTGGGAACGACGACATGAAAGTTGATGATGATACAAAAAGGTTGAAGACAGAGTAACAATGTTCTTTTCGATTCAACGCATTCATAATTATAAATGTAAAACAGAAATAGAGAACTCCAGCCATTCATTGTACACCACGGCTATTAGCTATTATTGCCATCTATCTTTCCTTCATTTGCATTATTCCCCCGGGCCGCCTACTACTTAACCGCCTCTTTGTGGAAAAGGTGCTGGCCTCGAGTAACGCTCGGCATCAATACAGCTGAATGACACGAAAATTGAAATTTTGTCGTTAGCCAGCGTTGCGCCTCTTTCACTTTCGTGCCTTCTCCTCGAACACGCACACACAATGACAAACGGTCGCACAGCCAAGTTCCAAGTGCACTCAGATAGAGACCAACATAACAGCGGTACATGTAAATCTACGTCGACAATGTCCCGAGAAGAAGTGATGATCGCAGCCGCCGCTGCTGACAGGGGTGACGATCATCAAGCATTAATCAAGTCTCTGTCATTTTCTTCAAGTGAGGACGGCGACGACAGAGTCATCACCATGGAACTACTGAAGCAGTTGCAAGAGGACGTCTCAGCCGCAAGATCGTCGTCCCCTAGTTTACCACTGCATGAATTATTTAGAGGTGCAGCTTGCCTATCTAACTCTGCAAGCACGGCCGTCATATCGAACGTTCAAAGTCAAAGCCAGCGGCTGTCGCCACCACTCTTAATAGGTGACGGCGTGGATGAGCAACAGGAACAACTGAGCAAGAGAAGCATCTTTGGTCGAAAGGAGCGCAAAAAGTACAACGTAAGGCCTGCGCAGGAAGTGAGGAATGACAGTAACACGCAACAACAGCAAAATTACGGACTGGTGTCGCCGCTGTCAACGTTAGAAATGGAAGCCAACATACCAACTCCATCAACTTGGGTTATGCAAGCTAATTCAAACAACAAGTGTCCTGCCTCGCCAATAAGACAACCGTCATCTTCTCAGCAAGAAGAAGATATCACCACTCCTCCTCGGGCATCGTTACCTCCAATAGGAACTGTTGGCTATCAAGGAAAATTATCTCCAATTGCCATTTCACCGATTACCCCAGCTCGAATTCCAGATTATTACAAGAGAGAGAGTTATCAACAGCAAACTTCCACACCGATGTATACACTAAATAATGGCAACGGGCAACATCACTCTATTCGGCTTCTTCCCAATATCAAAAATTATACGACAGATATCGAGGAAACAAAATCAAAATTATTATCACCATCTTCATCATCCAGTGACGGCAATTATTATTCTCAAGCGTTTTTACTCAGTGTAGCATTCTTCTTCATTTGGACACCTCAGAATCTTCTGGCTCCCAATCTCACCCAGGCTGCACTTGATTTTGGGTATCATGACGACAATGAACGTGATTTATATCTTGGGTCATATCTGGCATTGGCCGCTTCCGTCCTTAGTCTACCAGTATCTGCAGGGATTGGATTCGCTTCAGATGTCGTATCCAGTCGTAGGGTTCTGATATCGGCGACGACATTGGTCGGTGGACTAGCCGCCGTTTGTACATCGATGGCACAAACTTATCCTCAGCTGATTGTGAGTAGGTTCATTGGTGGTTCTGCCATGTCGGGGTCGGTCCCAGTTGTATTCTCATTATTGAGTGACTGGTTCGATGATGAAGAGAGGAATGCTGCCAGTTCAGGCTTTACCGCCATGATGGGTGCTGGTATCATTCTGGGGCAAGTATTTGCTGGTTGGACTGGCCCCACAGTAGGATGGCGATATTCGTTTCTGGCATCAGGCATAATTACAATACTGCTAGCCATGGTGACAATGCTATGTCTTCATGAGCCTATACGAGGTGGAAAGGAGAAAGTTTTGCAAAAGATGATTGAGTCGGGTACAAGGTATGATAAAAAGCTTTCCTGGTCACAATTTGCTTCGAGTATGACACGGAACAATTCCAATTTCCTGTTGATGATGCAGGGCTTCTTTTGCAATGTTCCTTGGGGCATGATGTTTGTCTTTCTCAATGACTTTTTAAGTCAAGAGAAGGGTTTGACTGTTTCAGATGCAACCTTGGTTGTTGCGATGTTTGGCTTTGGATGTGCTGCTGGGGGTATCTTTGGAGGGTACCTCGGTGGAATGGCAAACCGGGCCAATCGAAGTTATTTGCCTCTATTCATGGCGTTGACCACATATCTTGGTATTTTGCCGTTTTTGGGTTTGCTAAACGACCCAACGTATACTCAAGCAAGTTGGAAACCTTGCTTTTACGCCTTTGCTGGTGGCTGTCTTGCGAGTATGCCCAGCGTAAATGTTAGGCCGTGCATCATTAATTGCAATCCGCCTGAAATTAGAGGAGCTGTTTTGACAGCTGCAAATCTAATCATTAATGCAGCGCGTGGAACTGGGGTGAGTTCTTTTTTCTGCCTCTATCATCCTTATGCATTTCTCATTGGTAAAGCTCACCTGTTTTGTCCCTCCTTGCATCCTAGGCATTCTTCTTGACATCAATGATGACTATGTGGGATATTGATCGACAATCTGGTTTCAACGTGCTCATTATCGTATCTTGGACTATCGCAGCTATACAAATAGCCATTCTGGCAAAAACTCTTCCCGCGGATCAGGAGCAAATGCTGACAGAACTAGCAACTTATGCCGATTCAAAGATAGCTCTGGTCGGGTACGGTAGCAATTCTTTTGACGAGGACATTCAATCCTCACTTGAGTCACAATGTTGTGACAATACTGTTGACGACGATGGAACAATATACAGCATTGAAACTCTTTCCACTTCCTTCGACGCAGTTGCTGCTCGCTCGAGTTTAAAGTTTATTGGGTCTTCAATAACAGAGACAGGATCATTCATCTGTTCGCCCTCCTGCGGTGTGAGCAATCGATCAAAAAAGCCTGCATTAGAAAGTTTGGCTGAGTAGAAAAGTAAATTTGAATTCATCATTTATATAATTTAATAGCTTAATCACTAAGGAACTTGAAAGGTTCTTCGTCGTAGTTGAAAGTGTCCATGTCTAAATTCCACACGTCTCCTTTGATCATATCCAAGATATCGTCATCTTCCGCATTCTTACTAGGGATAGCGAAAGGATCTATATTGTCTTGTACTTCTTCGAATACATCCTCAGTAATATGCTGGTCTGGTTCAAAATTCATGAACTCGTCATCCAGTATTGGTAATGAGTTTAATTGAAGAGCCTCATCATGCGGCATTTTTGCCTCACAACTTGAACTGGTAGTTTCAACCTTCTCAACCTTCGAGTTTGAGCTCTTCTTTGATATCTTCACAGGTCGGTTACACTCAAACTGTCTAGGTCTTCGTGGCATATTGGGAGGAGGTGACATGGTTGATGATGGCATAGGCGGTGGTAAAGGTGGCGGTAGCTGAGTAATTCCATATCTGTGAGGATACATGATTGGAAGGTTGGGGTGATGGTATCCGTGATGATTGACAGCCGATGGCGAAGGCTCATGTGCAATATGCGGCAAATTCGACATGCTTCGATCTGGCGTGACAGGAATAGCATTTCCTTTCGTTGAAGCCATATTGCGTCTCACCGGAGTACCCACATGAACTATTTTCGTGGTCGGAGGCGGAGGCGGCATTTTCAGGTTGTTCCCACTCACTTTCCTAGCAGTATCAGCTTCGGCGCGTTTCTTCTGAAGCTCAATGATTTTCTGGGCAGCATTGAAACGATTCATGAGCTCTTTGTACCGTTTCCTACCCATTTCCGATATGAGCGTGACGTAGTCTTTCGTCTCTTTGTCAACACAAGCCCAATTTGCTGATATGATACCTGTTAGCTCCTTGAACGAAATCTGCCATTTGCAGAAGTGGTGTGGTCAGTTTCATGTGTGTAAGAAAAAACAAGAGTGATTGAAAAGAGGTGAACTTACCATCCCATCATGAGTTTTACGATGCTTACGCTTTTCCTTCATATTAGGGTCATACCAATAGGGAGCCATTACGATACCTTCATATCGTGGTGAAGGCTTGATCTGGTCTTCTTCTCTGGGTGCTACCCCTGCATGCTTTCGTTTGACGCCGTTCGATTTCGGAGGCCCATTCATCTTCTGCACAACCAACTCACGCTCCAGTAAGTAGAAGAGGTTGTAAGGAGTATAAGGTCTTTTTGGCTTGGGTTTACCACTTGCATATGATTTGTCGACTTGCCACATTGCGGATGCAGGCAACCGAGGCGAGACGGCAGTATGTGGCGTCTCCAAAGACATGTTATCAGATTGATGAGAGAATGGTCTAGGCATTGAATAGTTGGGCGAGACTGTGGTAGACTGTGGTAGCAATATCCATCAAATACGAACAACGATGCTGATGAAACGATCTCGCTGGGATGATCAATGGGAAACCTAGCCGACAAAAGTGAGGGATTGCTGTATTGTGGCGAATGCTGCATGGCTGCTGTGTTATGAGTGCGGCAAGATAGATTTGCCTCGGTGACAATTTTTGTGGAGTGGATGTGCCTTCATGGAGGTTGTGCTCTGTTCTGTGCGCCAAAATTTTGTCGAGTCGGAGTGGACAAGCAAAACAACACGCGGATGAGTGGGCCTGAGAATAGGGTGCGTGGGCTTCAGGGGCGCACGAAAAAGTACCACCAAGCACCAACACCAACCATAGCGACCTTTGACCATGATCATAGGAGCGGCATAGAACACCACCTACACAAATCTAAAGGCTTGTATTCGACGTCTCACTCATCAGAGAGTCATCAAACAACATCACGATGGGTAAAGCGGGGAATGAACGGAAGAAAAAGAAACGAAAGCTGCTCCAGCAGCAACAAAAGGAGCAGCAGCAGCAGCAGCAACAGCAACAACAACAACAACAACAACAACTCATTGATCCGTTAGATCTGGAAATCGCAATGGAAGTCTTGACAAAAATGATGCAAACAAGTGGAGTAGACGATGATGCAACGCCGCTATGGAAACAAAAAGAGTATAAACCTCTGCGTACCAAGATATACAGTTTGTATTCCATGATGTCTGCTGACACTGGCACGGGTAAAACTTTATGTGGACGTGTATCTGAGGCACTGCTCAATGCAGACTACGTACAAGCGAGACATCTTCTGGAAGAAATGCAATATCGGCAGATAACACCAAAACTTGGCTCTTTGCAGCGGTGGGTTCGCGAGTGTGATGCTGCGTTTGGAGTCACTAATGATGAACAAATTAATACAGAAGAGCAAGATAGCGTCCTTCGTTGTTTGGATGCCATGATACGATGTACTCAGGCTGAAATCGTTACCATAGCAAATAAGGATCAAACACGCAAGCCTCTCATCAATAGATATCCAGAATGGTGCCCTCCATCAGAAGCATCATCTGCCGGTGATCAAAGTGAAAGTACTGCATTGACGAAGAAAGACTTTGAAGGCAAATTCCGTGAAGTATTCCGTGAAAAAGGATCGGATAGACGGCCTCAAAATAAACACGATGCAGTCATATACCAATCTTTGCCAAGTGCCGTGCCGCTATGCCCATTACCCAAAGACGCAATTGTCAAGAAATATGAGGTGCCTAATGTGCCGGGTTGTTTCGTTATAACTGATGTGCTTACGCCAACAGAATGTAAACAAATCATTGCTGCCGCAGAGGCAATCAAGTTCATGCCTGATGAACCTATTGAACATGCCGAAAGTGGTAGATCGACACTGGCGCACAATGTGTTCTGGCTAGCAGACTCGGAATTGAATACTGTCATTTACGACAGATGTAAGGCTTTCCTCCCGGATTCCCTTGGTCTCAACGCTCGATGGCGCGTGTATCGATATGAACCGGGAGCTGTGTATCGACCACATATAGATGGTGCGTGGCCTGGCTCTGGCTTAGACCCTAAAACAGGGAAGTACGTGTACGATATGTATGGAGATCGTAAAAGCAAAATGACGTTCCTTATCCGACTAAATGATGATTTTGAAGGAGGCAACACGACGTATTACATACCAGCTCCTGAACCAGGTTTCATGAATGCACGAGCAGTGACTACTCCGAAAGGAAGTGTTGTGTGCTTCCCACACGGGGACGCACGCGGCAGTCTTTTGCATGAAGGAAGCGAAGTTTTGAAAGGTTATAAATACGTCATTAGGACTGACGTCTTATACTACAACGAAGACGTCGTAGCAGAAGCCAACGAGGCTGGAATGAGTTAGATTACTTTATGATTTCGACATCCCCTATAAGATAAACGAAATACATTTAAATCCCTAATTACTTATTATGCAGCTTCAATCAGCTCATTAGCAGAGCTGTACTTAGCCTTGTCCTCTTCCGTCATCAATTTCGAGACAACTTCTATGAAGTCTTCCGACTTGACAGCTTCGTCACCGATGTTCTTCATCACCTTAGCACCAAATGTAGCTGCATTTTGATCGGTACGGAAGTATTCAGGCGAGTTCAGCAAGAAACTAAACGAAATGATCTTTGACTTGACTAATTCTGCAACAATATGTGCGAGATGTGGGATTGCCAATGGTGCATCGATTGCAACATCATTCAAAAATTCGAGTGGATCGTTTAGCCCCAACACAAATGACTCCCCTTCAATTTTGTTATCTTTGGCACACTCCAAATAAACACGCAGAAATTTCTCAACGTCTTCCTTCTTCATCTCAAGCACTAACAAAACAGCAGCTTCAACAACCTTTGTACCTCTTGCAATAGATCCATCGTCGCCGGCACCAACCAACTCATGAATAGAGAGCACGGCATCAGCCGTGTCTCCACCAACAAAATATTCCTTGAGAATGTTCTTCGCTTTTTCGCTGCACTCCTCAGGGCTAAGGTAGTTAATTTTGGGCTTTGGAGCCTCTTCAGCCGGTGTGCTCTTGCTACCTTTCTTAGAGGGACCGCTCTCATGCAACACGGCAAACTTACTTTGGCTTGATTGACGGTTGGGTTTGTTGGCAGTTGATGCTTTTGTGCTGTCCATTGCCGTCATGGATACACTTCGATGTACTGTTTTTGATTTAGCGACAGAAACAAAACCATCTTCGTCCACTTGCGGTTTCTTATCAATACTACGAACATCGCCGGAGCTGCGGTGCTTACTGCCTTTGCCTCGAAGGGAGGCACTGGAGTTACTCCTCTTCGCTGCTCGTTCCTCTTTCGCTACTTCCTTGTGGATTTGGGCTAATGTTTTCGCTGTCTCCTCCTTCCGTCTCGTAACCCATCCTGAATACGACAGAAACAAAATATAATAATTAGAACACAACGTGCTAATGCAGAAGTATCACACAACGAGCGCCAACAATCTTACCTTTTGCTTTCGTTTCGAGTAAATCTTGAAGCATGAATTTGATTCTGTTGCTGACCTTGGGTCCTTCTCCTGCTCTCTTACCAGCCATGATTTCGACTGCCTTCCAGCATTCTGCCAAGTTCTCTGCTGCGTCCGTCTTTCCGACACTTCTCATTGCTTCGCTTTGTTGCTCGAGGCTAGACCCAATAACAGTCATAAGCTTCGCAAAACATTCTATTTTCTCTTCATCAACGTCACCTGATGAGTCATCGCTCTCTCCTTTGAGGAGGGAGGGAAGGCAAAACAACATGATTTTGATACTTATTAAATCCCCGTTGTACAGCTCTCCAATGAAGCGCATATGTCCGAGGTAGTGCTTCTTGATCAAATTAGTATGATACTCGATTTCGTCTGCGTCAGTGATGTCTTTGGTTGCCTCCTTTACTTTCGTTGCGGCATCTGTTTCAAATTCAGATTGGCACCGTTCGAGCAAAATCTTCTTGAACTTCTTTCCTCTCTTGGTACCTTCGTCGATTCCTTCCATTGCTGTTTTTGACATCTTCAGGCAGAGTCCAGCATACATGGATGAAAAGTGTTGCTCCTCTTGAGCCTTGGTCACAATGAGCCCAACAGCTCCTGTTAAACAGTCAATATCACGACTGATCCCGCAGTTGATGAAGTCGTCAGACAACTTATCAAATTTAGTTAGCGACAGTTTGTTGAGAATTAACAATGCACGACGGAGGATTTCCTCCTTGCTTTCTGCTTCGTCAGTTTCATCCTCCTTTCCATCAAAGACCTTAGCCTTCCATCGAGTCTCATCGTTGACTTCAAGAGGCTTGCAATCTTCAAGCGCTGGTGCAGTGTCATTTGGGTTTTCCTTTTTGCGTCGTCGTTCTTGTTTCGATACGTCACCTCCGATGCGGTCCGCTTTGGCAATCTCCACAATTTCGGCCTCTCGGGTAGGCGTATTCCAATGGCATGCCGCAGGAGGCTCCCAAGATGAAGGTGCAGCAAGATTCTCCAAACGAATAGATAGAATATCGAAGACACTAATACGCTTCACTGCTTTCTCAACGTCAGAGCTCCCTTCACCAGGATTCAAGAGTTCAGTAGGGACTACCTTTCCCCTTGACCATGATTTATCCTCGTTACCTCCATCTTCACCTCCTTTGTTACCACGAGAATTCTGTCTTCGATTCCCACCTTCCTTGTTGCCAGGTTTGGCGGCGGCCCTTGCCCATGATCCAGAGTTTGCACCACCATTCGATGGCTTAGCCCTCTCGCCTCGTTTCCAATCTCCACCTTTGTTATTGGCAGATGATCGACCACTGTTGCTCCTCTGTTGTTGAGGCTGTTGCTTTGGTGCTGTTTGTTTTGAGAGTGGTTTGATAGGAGCGGCCTTCTTGACAGCATCTGATGTCTTGCTTCCCCAAGCTGCCACCTTTGGTGCAGGTGCAGGCGTTGGAACTTTAGGTGCTTCTTTGGCAGCTGCTTTGGTGTCAGTAGCACCATCCTTTGCAGGAGCTGTTTTCTTCGTTTCACCTGATGCTTTTGCGTCCTTGGACTTGGGGCCCCATGATGATCCTGGAGTAGCTGTGGCTTTGAGCGTTGCCTGCAATCACGAAAAAAATTTCTGGGTTATGAGCATCTGAGAATAAACAAAGCATGTATAAAGAACATGTACGTCGGCAACTCACCGAAGATGGCACAAACTCTTTTGCAGCTGCAGAGGGTACAAACTCTTTTGCGCTTGCGTGAAGGGTCATGGGTTTTGATCAGTCTTGGTGCTGTGTTCTTGAATCTACGAAGAGGAAAATTTATGTCAGCAAATAACATACATCGATATATTATAACAAAATGAACCTTTGTCCACGGGGCGAACAACTCAAACAATCACTCACCTGAGACAACTTCTGTGTGATATCTATCGAATTTCAATCGAGATGGCAACGTAGTGGAGCGTGTCGGTGATGCTGCTTTTGGTTAATGCGTCGATAGTGCTTTGTGCATCATCAATCATCATCGTCCCATCGTCCATCGTGTGGCTGAGACACGATGGCGCCGAAGTTAACTTTCCTTCATGGTGTGCGGGCTCGAGGCTGGGCATGGGGGCACGCCCGTCAAACCTCTCACACATCTCAAATACCAAATTCAAAGAAGAAGGGATAAAGAGCATGTCGATAATGACCGCTTGCTTTGGTACCGCTAGTTG